>CAIGQV010019081.1:9739992-9781719 GCA_903798115.1 Danio jaintianensis | reverse complement strand
CCAATGTTGGGTTAATTTTTACAATTAAATTTAAATGACACTTTTTTTACACAATGAATGGACTGCTTCACTAGAATGAATCAGAATGTCTAATGTTACACTCTAAAAATGCTGTCAAAATGGGTCAAATATGGACAAACCCAACCACTGGCTTACAGCCCAGCATTTTTAGAGTGTAGCATTAGACAATCTGATTCATTCCTGAGTCCATTCATTGTAAACAGTTCTATTGTTAGAAACATTGGAAAGGCCAGATTTGTACTAACAGCTCAATCATAACATTTTTCAGAAATATTGTATGACCCATAGGAACATTTTGTATAATAACACCCCCAAAAATGGGAAAATTCAATTCATCTAGTGAACCAATTCTTTTGGGCAGTTCATTTACACAAAGAGACATGATTCACTGATGTTGTTCTAAACAGCACTGTGGCATGTGTGAGTGCATGAGTGAATCACCTTGTGCTAATATATAGATTCATTACCTGTACCATTAGAAGATCTGACTCATTGTAGTGAATCAGTTCATACTAAAAAGCACTTTAAAGTTAGTTAGGCTGATTCACTCTAGTCAAGTAATAATCAAACAGTCCTTCATTTCTCAGTCTGAATCATTTAAGTGTTTCATGCTTGATCCTAAATGGTTCTGTCGCTCATAAGTAATGTTAGAAAGTTCAAATCATTCTAGTGAAGAGAATAAAACACGATTCACTGATTAATTCTAGAGAATCAGTAAAAAGCATTGCAGCATTTATAGATTGGTCAGATAGTAAATCAGTCCATCTTAAATGGTCCTGTTACTCTGGACAGTTTATTTATATGAAGATATTACAATATGATTCACTGATTCATTTTAGTGAACTGGTAAACGACTAACCCACGCCATCCTACTCAGTCCTATCTCTCTGATAGTGATGGAAGACACAGTATTAATCATTCTAGTGAACTGGTTCATAATAAATGTCATTTGTATGGTTAGAGAATCTGAGTCAGAGTATGGTTAGAGAGTCTTTATTCAAGTGAATCACTTTGTTTTAAATGGTTTCTTTCAAGGGTAGTGTTTCGCCACTGCAGCATTACAAATTCTATCAAACAAGTTAAAAGTTCATCAACACCACTACACCACTTGTTGGAAAATTCAATTCACTGAATCAGTTACTCTGGACACTTTGTTTATATTGAAGAAATTACAATATGATTCACTGATTCATTTTAGCAAATTGGTAAAATGGCACCATTTTTTAGCAAAATGGTAAAATGGCTGTAACTCACTTCATCTTAAACAGTCTGATCTCCCTTATATGTAGTGATGGTTGGTATGAATCATTTTAATGAACTTGTTCACTGTAAAAGTCATTTAGAGAGTCTGATTCATTCTAGTGAATCGCTTTTTCCTAAAATGTCTCTTTCAAATAAAAGTTTCTACACTAAGCGTTGAAAAGAAATTACAAATTCATTTTATTGAATCGATTCATTTGGATGGTTCATGTAGGCTATGAATAGATTAAACTATGATTCACAAATTCAATCAAGTGAAATGATTGACCCTAAATAGTCCTATCATAGATGGAAAGTCCAAATCAGTCTAGTGAACCCGTTTGTTATTAAAATATGACTCACTGATTCACGCACTTGTAATATGTGCCTTTTTTTTAGATTTTTTCTATATATTTACCTGCTAATGTTTGATACTGTAAACAACAAACAAATAAAATTATTATTAATTACTCAAAATTAATATATTAATAGAATGAATGATACGTTTAAAATACAAAAAAATTAATCTAGATCCAAATTTATGTAATTAGATCTTTTCAGCAAATAATGCAATTTTCAATGTAAATACATGTTTTTATGCAGATTTATTCCTTCATAAGAGGTATATAAACCTAAATGCTAAGTATAATTTACATTTTTAAAATGACGATTCTGCCAGACTTAAAATAACGTCAATATTGCAAGAGGTCAATCATTATCCATAAATGCGTTAGCTGATATATCTCGAATATGTATGGTTTTGGAGAAAATGTGAGTTAAAACGAATATGATTTTTCTTTGAAAACCTGTAACCATTGACTTCCATAAAAAAAAAAAAACACTATAAAAAAGGTTACCGGTTTCCAACATTTCTCGAAATATCTTCTTTTTTTGTGTTTAACAGAAGAAATAAGAAGCATTTTTTTTAAAGCACTGGTCATCGTCTGAAACCAGTTGGCATGACATATTTGAATAAATCGGTTCCTCCAGCTCTTAGTCACCAGGGTTTTGCTCCAATGGGATCATGGCTGTTTGTGTGGGCTCATGTCACTGTTAATCACTGATAAATGCATCTGACCTTAATCTCTCCAGGCTTGAACACCTGTGGAAACAGCACAGGCCAACTGTACCTGCTCTACTTTACACCTGAGCACACACAGATGTAGGCCGAGGCCGTAGATGCTTCGTTGGCCTGTGAGACTCTGTTAAAGGATTAATTCCCTTCCAGAATGAACATTTACTGATGATTTACTCACCCCCTTGTCTTCCAAGATGCCCATTTTGATCCAAGTTTCCAATTAAGGGAGTTATCTAGTGAATCAATGCCATTTTCTTATAAAAAATAAAGATTTAAAAACTTTTTTAAACATAAAGGCTTGCATGCCAGAGCTAGAACCATTTAGAGCTGCGCTGAAACTGCATTTTGGAAGTTCAAACCACAGAGCATCATAGAAGTCCACATTATAGAGAAAAATCATGCATGTTTTCCTCATAAATACATAGGCTACCTGACAAAAGTCATGTTGCTGATCCAAGTTTTAGAAACAACAAATAATAACTTGACTTCTAGTTGATCATTTGGTATCAGAAGTGGCTTATATGAAAGGCAAAGGCCTCTAGATTACGCTTATTTTACCAAAATAAAATATGATCATGCCTTGATTTTTAATTATTTCATTAGGACAGTAAGGTCTGACTTTGCTTAGACAAAAGTATTGTCACCTAACAGAAATAATGTACAGTATAGAATATAAAGTCATGGCGCAGTGGAAAAAGAATTAATATTGTGTATGACTCCCATGAGCTTGGAGGACTCCCATGAGCATACATCTCTGCATTGACTCAAATAACTTATAAATAAAGTCATCTGGAATGGCAAAGAAAGCGTTCTTGCAGGACCCCAAGAGTTCATCAAAATTCTTTGGATTCATCTTCAATGCCTCCTCTTTCATCTTACCCCATGCTCAATAATGTTCATGTCTGGTGACTGGGCTGGCCAATCCTAGAGCACCTTGACCTTCTTTGCTTTCAGAAACTTTGATGTGGAGGCTGAAGTATGAGAAGGAGCACTATCCTGCTGAAGAATTTGCCCTCTCCTGTGGTTTGTAATGTAATGGGCAGCACAAATGTCTTGATACCTCAGGCTGTTGATGTTGCCATCCACTCTGCAGATCTCTCGCACGCCCCCATACTGAACGTAACCCCAAACCATGACTTTTCCTTCACGTCCATGCGGGTTCCAATAGGTCTTCTGCAGTATTTGTGATGATTGGGATGCAGTTCAACAGATGATTCATGGGAAAAATCTACCTTCTGCCACTTTTCCAAATGATCAACTAGAAGTCAAGTTATTATTGGTAGCTCTTACAACTGGGATCGACCACAAGACTTTTGTCAGGTAGTGTAAATGTATCTTCTACTGAAGAAATAATTAACACTTTCCTCTCAGAAATAATGGTACGAGAGCTGTCACTGGGACAGTACCTTTTCAAAAGGTACCCGTGAGTACCTTAAGGGTCCATATTCATCAAGAGAACAGATTAGTACCTACAAATTTCAAGAGGTGTACCTTTAAAATGCATTTATTTAACAAACAAAGGTCATACGTTTAACATCTTGTTACTGTAGAATTTAAAATAGGTTTGTGTTAAATTTTTGAAGGTTTTATGTTGTAAATTTTAAAAGAGAGTTAAAGTTGTGTACTGTTTATTAAATTGTGGTGATTTAATGTATGTAATACAGTGATATACTATTTTGGTTTAAATAGTCTTTTACTGTTGCTGCTTTACAGTTTTTTTACTGTAGTTTTCACTGACATTTTTTTCCAGTGCCTTTTAGGTGCATTTTAATGTGCAGTTACAGTATATAGCACATTTATCGTGTATGGTCAGACACCCAAAGCGCTTTACAATCATGAGCAGGGTCTGTGCCATATATTAATCTGATATATGGAAATAAGCAAATTACATACATGACATGCAAGTTCATATATGGATATTACATATATTTCAAATATATGTCATATATGCAACATATATTTCAAAATATTGCAAAAATGGTTTACAAATATATTTATTTGGAATTCCATTGGAATTCCATATATGTACATATTCAAATACATTATATATATGGCCATATACAGTATGAACAAATATAAAATTGTAGCTATTACATTTGAACATTTATGCACATATTTGTAATTCAGATTGACATTTCTCGACATATATGGCATATATTTTTATATTTGTGAAATCCAAACATACTGAAATAGACCCTTTATGTATAAATGTGTACTTTTTAAAAGAGTGTTGGATGACAAGAGGGTGAGTAAATATCAGGATTAAATTTTTTAGTTTTTTTATGGAAGTGAACTTATCCTTTTTTGTTTCAGATCAATCTCAAATTGACAAATAATATTTAAGAATTCTGATCGCATATCAAATTCTCATCCATTTGGATTACATACTTTTAACATAACTGAACTACTAAACTTTATGTGATTGATATTTGTTAGTAAAAAACAAAAACGAAACAAATTCGAACAAGATTTATGTAATAATATCAATAAATCCAATGTGTTTTAAATGCTTCTTATTAATTCATCCATTGTGTGGTGTATGGAGCTGCCTCAATTTTTGCCTTAATATTAAGTAAACCACAGAATTTAACTAATCGGATCTGGCTTTTTCAACAGTTAGATATATTTATACCATATTCTTTTAACTCATTAAATCTAATAACATTCGATTTTAACAGATTTAAATTGATTTTATGTATTCTGACAACATACAGTACGTTTTAAAAAACTGACAAATTAAATAAAACCAAAGAGTTAATGATAAACTTCTTGGTGACTCATTTTCTTTGAGTGTACGATCTTACTTATACATTTTAATATGATTAGCTCATCTCCCAATGAGGTTTGGGTTTATGGGCAGGGTTTGGGGGCACGCCTCTATTTAAAAATCCTATGATTTCATATAAATGAATTCATACGATATTTGTATATGAATTAGCCACTTTTCCGCCAATATGTAAAACAGTTCTGTTTAAATGCATTCAAAACAAAACTACACTGTTAACAATTTCCTGTAGAATTTACAGTAACTTACTGGCAGCAGCTCACCAGTAAATTACTGTAAATCAATTACAGCAAAAATACTGTATTTACATTCACAGCACCATTTATCTTGCTGTATATGTATATGTATTGCTGTATATGTATATCTTTACTAAATATACAATTGTCACGATGCAACTTTAAAACACAGTAACACACTGCATAACTGTCCAGTAAAATACAGTTTATATTACAGTTAAATACTGTGTAACTTACAAAACAATTAACAGTGTACATTTTTACAAATTTAGATCTAAAATAGTCATTCATTTGAAACTCCTCCAAACTTGTTTGTTCACCACTGATTTAGTAGCATCCCATATACAAAGAAGCACAACTCCAAAAAACGCAAACTAAGAAGCACATTACGAGTGAAGTGCACAACGCAGAACTGTTTTTGGAGCAGATGGGTGAAAACACTGAGCCATGGAGGAGATTCATGGACTGGTGATTTACTGCTAGTCAAAGCAGCTGTCAGGAGGTTCATATGGGTTGACATTTGAGGATGGGTGAGGAAATGAGCTGTGACCCACTTCAAGTCTAAATATATTCTCCAAAAAAACCCACAGCAATTCAGCTGACACTGGGCCTGGTAAGTTATAGTTTTATTTCATTTTAATGTGTGTTAAGTAATAGGTAATAGTATAGTTTGGTGTACTTACTATAGTACATACAAGTAATTACACATAATTACAGTACATGCAACTAACCCTAAACATAACCTGGATTATAACCTATATTCTAATAGAGTAATTAATGAATATAATTTTATATAGCCTTCAATTTTTAATTACGTAAATTTACAGGAAAATATTATTCGATTTTTTTACTTAAAAAATTCATTAGTTATTTAATTATATTATTTAAGACCTTTTTTATTTAAATTTTATATTAATGCTGGGCAAAAATTTTATCGCAATCAATCGCATCCAAAATAGAAGTTTTTGACATAATTTAAGTGCATGTACTGTGTATATTTATTATGTATTTATAAATACACACAGGCATGCATATATTTGAGAAACTGTTTATTTATATTTAGATATAAAATATATATGTATATGATACAAATGATATATACATTTAAATATCTATGTAACAAAATTGTTTTGTATAGTTTCGTTTCTATGTGTGTGTATCACATATACATAATAAATAAATAAATAAATAAATAAATAAATAAATAAACACACATATTATGTCAAAACAAACTTTTATTTTGGATGCGGATTAGTCTATTTTATATACATTTAAATTTTATTTCTGAAAATTTCTAGTGACTTTTTTATTAAATGTTTACTCAAACTAACAATGAATATTAACAAATATTAATAATCCCTATAACAAATGTATACATAGTTTTTCAATAAGTTCATTCAGAAATTACTAATAATAAGTAAAATAATCCCAAACAATTACAGTACACTCCTTGTTGCTTCAAATTTTTAAGCTGAATTAAATTAACTTCATGAGTTCATTGAACTTATATTATGTTAAACTGACTTAAAACCGCTTGCATAACTTATAAAATTAAGTTAGAATATGATTAACGTAGTTTAATAAGTTACAATAAACTAAAAACATATGCTGTCATGACTAATTGTTCATATAATTTTTTACAGTTTACACACAAAAATGGTATGTACAGTAACTTTAAATTAAAAATAATTAAACTGAAATAGTTAAGCATGATTTAAGCAATTTAATGTAATTTAATTGACTTCTTTGTTATAATCCACCCAATTTGAAAAGAGATAGAGAAAAAAATCAATCATAAAAAGAAGTAACAATAACAAAACAAGGTAGTAAAACTTTGGTAATTTTCCAAAACAAAGTACTTTATTTGACAGTGTCCCTGTTTAACATTATGGCCATTTAATGAATAAACAAAAGTAAATTATGCATAATTAAAAACAGCTTATTATAGCACACTCTAAAAAGGACACCATAAAAAAAAGTGTAACCCAAAATAGAAATGTATGCCTACCTAATAGACATTAGCATTAATATTTGATAGTGTTGCTGATTAAATATGGTTTTACCTGTTGTTTTCAGCAGAAGACAGTCATCCCAGGGAGAGGCAGAGGCTGAAGGATGGCCAGGTGGGCAAGTGGAGGGATTATCCATGAGAAAGCACAGCTAACGGGATTAGGCTTTCTCTGGGACGGCTGGAGAGGGAGGACCTGGACCTGCAACTCATTATAGCTTCACAATCCTTCTTGGAGCTCAGCCTGTGTAGAAGCACAGAGAGGCCAGAGAACCACACAAAAACAGACAATTTACTGGAAATATCCATTGAGGTTTACAGTTTTCTGGGAGTTTGGTCAGGTTGTCTAAATTGAGATTTAGAGTATGTCAATGCATTATTACAATATACTACTGTATTACAATATTCGGCAACACTTTAGTGTAGTTCACAGTGCTATGCTATTAACTACGGGCTATTAACTAATTCATGCTATTAACTACTGGCTTATTACACGACTAGGTTCCACTTTATATTACTGTAAGTGTCCTTAAATAATATATATACCAAAATATAAATACAATGTACTTATAATGTATTGCAAAACACTTCAGGTGCTCTTAGGGTGGGATACAGGTCAGGTTAGAGGTTAAAGGGTGGGTGAAGGTGTAAGGGATGGTCAACAGTAACTATAAATGTAATTACTGAAATTGACTACAGATGTAATTACATGCAGGTATTTAATCAAACATGGGTACAATGTAAAAACATGTATTTACAGCATAATTACATTGTAACAAATTATTAATTTCAGTGTAAGTACATATTAGTTCGGGCTACTGAATATAAAGAGGACCCACTTATCAATTAATTTATGATAGAAAAAGTTTTACTCAATTTAATCTTTCAACTATGAGACTACATATACAGTAAGTAATGTTTCTTGGGCTTCTATGACTGAAAATAAGCTCATTTTATTTCAGCTAAAGAATATTACCAGTAATGAAAATGTATTTTTTATGGAATTAGCTTTAGTTAATGATAATAACCTAGCCTGAGTCTCATTTCTCCTTGCCTAAAGTCTATATGAAAACTCACTAATTTCAGCCCAATCTCCCTATGAGATTAATTTCACCGCTACAGCACTGCTTTAATGCAGGGGTTCCCAATCTTTTAAGTCTGCGACCCCTAAAATAACAATGCCAGTGACTCACGACCCCCAAATTCCTCAGAGGTGGTTATAAATATATAAATGTTGCGCACACAACAATAGGTCTATATAAACATGAGCATATTGACACACAAAAAAAGTGCAACAGTCTAACAACCATATCATTTTTATAGTCATTTATTAATTTGTTTAATTTAATATTAACCTCAACTAAAGAGACTGGTGGACACAATGTTTTCAGCACAAGTCTATTCTTGGTTTAATTTTGGAGACAGCCAATCAGAGATCATCCTCAGTATTCAGTTGTGGCCTGTATTTATTTTTACAGTATTTGATTGCCATAAAGGTGTCAGAAAGTTTAACCTGGTGCTATAAAATCAATCTGCTGCAGCTGATGCTATTGCTGTGTTGTTAATCTAACGTAAACACACCAGTCCTATGAAAAAAATATTTAAAGGCTGATGGCTTTTCATTTGCATGTTGTTGTTTTTACTATTATTGTTATCTTCTGTGGGTTATGGTTAAAATATGGTAATCCTAATAGTTTAATAAAAATTTTTTGACTTTTGGAAATCACCAAGCGACCCCCTGTCATTGTCCCGTGACCCCCCAGGGGGTCCCGACCCCCACTTTGGGAACCACTGCTTTAATGTACTCAAAAAGATGACATTTGCTGTTTGTTCAAACTACTTATTTAAAATGAGCTGAAACAACTCAATTCATGAGTTTTTTTTAAGGGTGACAACTTAATTGTTTTATGTTCAATCCACTTAAATATGTAAAAACTAATAAGTTAACTTAATTCCTTCATGTTGTCCCAACATAAATCAATTGTGTGCAACCCAGCAATTTCTACACTGTGTCTGAAAGAATGAAGCTGCAGGTGAGGCAGAGAGACATTATTACTCCTTCAAGGCATCTTATGATCATAAGACGAACAAAATACTAATGTCCTCATTTATCTGGTCTTCAGGGGCCCTCGAAACCATTAGAAATGAGCTCTGCTATTCTGAACGGCTGCAGTGTGTTTCGCCGCTGCCCTTCAGATACAGTGATGATCGCAGTCTGTTGCCTTCGCCTCCCAGTTTGCCATCTGGCATGTATTTATCAGGGGGATGATAAGATGGCGTCTCTGGGCTCATGTTTAAAAATCCTCAAAGCCTGAGATGAGTCACTTTTACCTCTGTTCGCAGGCCTCTGGAGTGTATTTCAGCCCTCCTGCCCATATGCCAACCACCCTGCCACTCATTACACACGCCACAACACATCCCGACTTCACACAGCGTCTGGATACTGGAGCTGAGTGTCGGGCCAGAATGTCAGACAAGGAAAAAGGAAAGAGTTTTGGTAATGCATAATCGTAATTTTGATGAATGTGTTCAAAATATAGAAGATCATGTGTAATCTTGTGTAGTCAGAACACCATTTGACCAAATAACCCATATGTTATTCAGTATTTTGGCTAATTTGGCTTCGGGTATCAATATTAGCATAATATTCTTAGCAGATTTTGCACATGTAGGCCTTTTGCTGATTCCTGATGGAATCGCGAACAGCAATACAAAGCTATTTATGTGGAAATTTGATCAAATATTTAATGTTGACAATTTGTTTTATTTAGGAACATTGATTAAAAATGGATAATGTCCTCGTGGAAAATCACCAGCATATAAAAATACATACATACAAGTTAAAATATTTTTGTTTTGTATCATTTTGTATTATACCCAGTGTGTGTATGTGTTATATAATAAATATATACAGCAAACACACACATATTATGCAAATGCAAACTTTTATTTTGAATTTCTAATCACAATTAAATGTTTGACAGCACTTAGATATAAAAACACTTATATCTACATATCTATCCACTTTTATCTAAATAAAAATGTTCAAATAATAATAACTAATAAGCATATTTATTATATAAACACAACAATAGAGTGTTAAAAAAACAAATGTTCTGCTCCATCTGAAATAATAGATAGATAGATAGACAGATAGATAGATTAGATTAGTGACATACTTGAAAATGTCAGCACTTGGTTTCTCAAAGAACGTATATTTTTATTTGTTGATTATTTAGCAAATTATAATAGTCTATTTTTGTGTTAAATGCAGAGTAGTGTTAAGTAGCTCGCAGCTTCATTTCATCAGCTTCATTATCTGTAGCTTGCAGATTTCTGTAAAGGAAGCTTTAGTTGGATGATTCCTTGAAGACCGGATGGGGTTAATCACTCATTAATGGCTGAACGTTGTTGGCATATTTACCTTTGGCCTCATTGTCTACTCTGCACGTCCACTTAACGTCAATTTACCACTTACCGAATGAGGAAATGGGTCAGTTTTCATGGCAACATTTACTTTATTACACAGAACGTCTAATAAAATGTATTAGATGTAGTTTAAAATGTTATTTACAATTGTTCTTTACTTAAAGTCATCTCTGTATATTATGCTAAGGATTGGCAAAATATTTTATCCTCTAAAATTGACTCCTTTTTCATTGAGGAGTTTCTGAAGTGTTTGATGTAATGTTTTTAAATACAGCATTTTTAATTTTTATACCAGGATGCAATGTTTTTTTTTAAGTAACAAGGACACAGTGTGTGGTATCAGTGCTAAACTGCTCAGAAAGGTAGCCTGGGTACACATAGTAATAAACCACTAGTGGTAAACCATTCAGCAAGGTAGCCCAGGAACACATAGTAATAAAACCACTAGTGTTAAGCCAGTCAGCAAGGTAGCCCAGGCACACATAGTAATAAACTACTAGAGTTAAGCTAGTCGGCAAGGTAGCCCAGGCACACATAGTAATAAACCTCTAGTGTTAAGAAAGTTAGCAAGGTAGCCCAGGCACACATAGTAATAAACCACTAGTGTTAAGCCAGTTGGCAAGGTAGATCAGCCACACAGTCTACACTAGTGTTAAGCCAGTCGGCAAGGTAGCTCAGGTACACATAGTCTAGAACATTAGTGTTAAGAAAGTTAGCAAAGTAGCCCAGATAAACATAGTCTAGTGCACTAGTGTTAATCCATTTGGAAAGGTAGCCCGGGTACACATAGATACTAAAACATGTCCCATGGCTAAATGGTGAAAAAAATGTATTGGTTATAGATCTGCTTGTTTTATTTATTTATTTATGTGCAGATATATGCATGTTTGAATGTTGAAAAAAAATATCTATTAATGTTTCTTCTACACGTCCATGAGAAGAGGCATGTCATACAGATTACCTAGAGATAGAAGTGCATTAGATAAAAGTGCATTTGCACATATAGTTTTACCTAGATTTTACCTGTTTTATGGAACAGTGCTTCACTGGATTTGAACCAGAGATCTTTGTATTACAAGTACAACATCATACAAAGTGAGCTATCAAGCAAACAGACCACACTAGAAACGTTGTCCATATAGAGACAGATATGTGTGGCAAATGTATTAGATTACAAATCATAGATGACATTAAGTTGTTTTGTGGTTTTTATTTGGTGTTGTGCAAAGAACTGCATGGAAGTAATGCTTTAATGGTCTATAATTACTAGCCGGCAGCTAGCTCTCTGCAACTCTCACATGGTTGCCCACTGAAGCTAAGCAGGGCTGCGCCCGGTCAGTACCTGGATGGGAGACCACATGGGAAAGCTAGGTTGCTGCCGGAAGTGGTGTTAGTGAGACCAGCAGGGGGCGCTCAACCTGTGGTCTGTGTGGGTCCTAACGCCCCAGTACATTGATGGGGACTCTATACTGCTCAGTGAGCGCCGTCTTTCGGATGAGACGTTAAACCGAGGTCCTGGATGTCCTTCGAAAAAGAGTAGGGGTTTAACCCCGGCATCCTGGCCAAATTTGCCCACTGGCCTCTGTCCATCATGGCCTCCTAACGATCCCCATATCATAATTGGCTTCATCACTCTGTCTCCTCTCCACCAATCAGCTGGTGTGTGGTGTGCGGTCTGGCGCAATATGGCTGCCGTCGCGTCATCCAGGTGGATGCTGCACACTGGTGGTGGATGAGGAGATTCCCCCAATGTGTAAAGCGCTTTGAGTGTATAGAAAAGCGCTATATAAATGTAAGGAATTATTATTATTATTATAATATGTCCCTGTAAATATCATTAGTGTGAAAAGGAACAAAAGTTGTTGGCGTCATACTGCCCCATAGCATTCGTTTTATCTAGAAACTGCCATCAATAGTATGTTGAAGTACATTTTTAAAGTTCAAAGAAATGTAGCTGAAGCACATATTTTCAATGAGCCTGTGTTGAGTATATTGTAACTAGCATCCAAAATTTTTAATTATGATTTTAGGGTAACTTTGATATTAGAGCCAATTTTTACTTCACAGTGACTTTCAAGCATGACAGGATGTTTTAATGCCATATGCAGCCATACAGGTGTCTGACAGCACAAGCACAGGTGTGCTGGACTGACAACTGAACAGCAGCCTCTGTCTCGGTGGCCTGAGGGATTATGTGTTAGTTTGGCTAGCAGGGCAAAGCGCATTGAAATTCAGCGTCAGCAAAACAGCGGATGGATCATCCCTGTGAACTGACAGCTCTGACACACTCCTCTCAATATTCTCGGCAGTCTCTGTGTGCTTCAAAACCTTCAGAGGATCCACAGCACAGCACTTTTTTAAAGAGGAAAGCGAACATAACTAATTTAAACCAGCAGTTTCAAGCCGTCAGCATGAAAGGACAGTTCACCTAGAAATAAAAATGCTTTACTCTCCTTCATGTTATTCCAAACCTGAATGACTTTCTTTTCTCTGTGTAACAAGTTTCTCTTTTCCAGCTCTTCTTTGACACCTCGTTTTCCAGTATGGAAAAAAAATAGCAGCTTTGATGTTTTGTGTTCAAATGGAATAAAGAAAGTTGGGTTTGGAACAACAGGAAGATGAATTAATGATGTTGCACTTTTCAAATATTTGACAGGGAAAACTACTAAAATGTGATTGATTCTGGATATGCGAAATGTTTGTTTTGTTCTTGTGAAACTCCTTCGCTCTACTACAAATGAACACATGCACAATCTCCTTAAGTGATCAGAGGCTGTAATCCAAAACAGATTTAAGCCTGTGAGAAGGGGAAAGGACCTTGCAAGGAAGACAATGCAGATGATTTTATTAGCCAATGAAAAAAAGTCAAAAGTTTTGGCTAGTCGTAAAGAAGTAGAAAAGATTCCCTAACTAGTGTTCATTTAGAAGTCTTTATATGTGACACTGACCAGTTTAAGAGTGTAAAAAAATCAACAGATAATTTGGTAACACTATACAACATCAGTACATGAATAACTATATACTAATATGTAATCTAAACGTTACTTTATTATGAACTAATGATAAGTTAGGGCATTCGCTGTACTGTTAACGATTTTTGTAAATTACACAGTATTTAACTGTAATATAAACTGTATTGTATTGTAGGACAGCTATGCAGTATGTTACTGTATTTTAAAGTTTTATTGTGAAAATGACTGTATATTTTACAATAAAGATATACACACAATTCTATAAATACATATACAGCAATAATAAATGGTGCTGTAAATGTAAATACAGTATTCTTGCTGCTATTGGTTCACAGTAAGTTACTGGCGAACTGCTGTTAGTAAGTTACTGTAGATACTTTAACTACAACTTGAGTCACATGAGTTCATGTGTGAATAATGGCTACCTTAATTACTTGTTATAAATGTATTAATTAACATTTTGGTTTTAGATAAATGTAACCAACATGAACTCGTGACCTGTTAATGTATCATTATGTCATGACTATACTTGGAGGGGTGCATTAGCATTAACTCATTCTTAACTGATCATGAACTCCTGTGTTTAAACTGTTTTGATCTAGAGAGAACACTTTTCTTTTGTTTTTCCAATGTAAACATGCCCTAGACGGACATGCATAACTTACGTTTAAACACAGGAGTTCATGAGTAGTAAAGAATTAGTTAATGATAATGTGCCCCTGTAAGTAAAGTCATGACATAAAGATACATTAACAGGTCATGAGTATACATTTAGCTAATAGTAAAACACATACTAACAAGTAATTAAGGTATCCATTATTCACATTTATGAACTCATGATGTACAGTATTAAAGTTCATGATTAGTGCATACCTTAACTCATGTTTAGTTCATAATGAAGTAAAGTTTAGTTTACATATTAGTACATCATTATTCATGTACTGTTATTGTAAAGTGTAAAGTGTTACCCCCTATATTGACATGACATCATTGACAAGGTAAACCAAATGAAAACATTAATTTCTAAATGTCTTACTTTCCTAACATGGCTGCCATGAGGGATCATTTATGACAACATGTAGGCCTACACCTTGTTAGAGTAACATACCGTACAGTGTCCTTATTATAGGCCTTCCTCACATCTTCCCTAATCAATTTCATCTCAGCTTCTGGAATTAAAAGCAGCAAACAAACCAGATCTCCCAGTGAAGTCCTGCAAATTAAGAGGCTCTGATCATGTAATCCTGCTCTAATACGTATTCCTGGAGGAAATCAGCGATGAACTCGCTTTGAAGGCCAAGCCACACCATTAATAAAACAGAAGCTCTATAGTTTTTAACAAGCTGGACCGCAGCTATGGGAGCAACACTGAGCTTATAAATCACGGCCCATGAGAACAAGTGTTACAGACGATTGTTCAGATGACCCCAGACCAAATACTTTCATAGTGATATCTAATGCAATATCACGGCAATTTGTAACTTTCTGATTTAGAGGCTAATTCGTAATAATTTGTACAATCTCATTCATACATTTTAGTATGATTTGCTCCTCCCCCAATAAGGGGTAGGTTTAAGGGTGGGGTTCGGGGATACGCCCCCCTTTAAAAATAGCATATTTTCATACGAATGAAATTGTATGAATTTGTATGACGTAGCTACTTTTTCTGACAATAATTACGTGAAATCGTTACAGTACGTGTCCTCGTGAGATCAGGCTGGTGATATTAGAAATATACATACCTGTCAACACTCCCTTTTTTTCCACAGGAGTCTCCCGTATTTCACACCCATCTCCCGCCACCCTCCCGTTATTGATATTTCTCCTGGGAATTGTATGGCCTAATCTAGTACAAAAAATCACATTGTGTCCATGTTTGTCAAGTTGCCAGATCTTGTACGAACCTCATCACCTCACACAATTGACGAAAGCATTTACAGCCCATTGAATCATTGAAGCATTTTTTTACCTCAATCTGGCAACATACATTACAACACAGTTGCGCCGTAGATTTCTGCGCAGGTAGATGCGGGATTTAAATTAGATTAAATGCGGTAGCAACGTCAGTAGTAGACAACAAGTAGTTTTGTTGAAAAATTACCACAAAACAACTTAACGATGTTTATGATTTGTAATTGAATACATGTCTCACCTATCTATCTCCATATGGACAACTTTTCTGACATGGTCAGCTTGCTCGGTAGCTCAGCTTGTATGGTGTTTACTTGTGATGCAGAGCATCTGAAATGTGCACCAAAATGTACTCGGAGCAATGTATTTTAGTTTTGCAAAGATGTAGGTAAGGCACATATTTCCAATAAGTCTTGATTAAATCTTTGTGCACTAAAAAACAAATCAACAATTGTCATGACCAACCCAGACAATGTCGATTCAAACTCAATTGCATTGCAAAATGGCATGAAAAACACTTTGTTAAACTGCAAAGTTAGATTTTCAACACTAAAAGTTGTCAGGGTAGGGTTCAGGATTCCACAATGCAATCAGAAAGAGTAAATAAACATCCATAAATCACAATCTGCAGATAATTTCTGTTTAAATACCCATTCACACAACTGTTATTCACCGTTGTTGTTTTTTTGTTTTTTTTGCGAGAATACACTTCTCTGAAATGTTTTCTTAAAACTGTATATATTTTAATGAAAGCTTATGCTTAGATTACACCTTTACACAGGCACGCACACACACACATGCACACACTCAGTTTAAGGGATAAGAATCATGTACTGATGAAATCTCATAACTGATTATTATAAACTCATGAACTCTTAAATATTTTAAGTTGCTTAGCTGTAATAATATTTACATTTTATATGTATTATATTAATAATATATGTTCAAATACAAAATTTCATAAATCAAAATGTACAAAAATGGATGTTTTGTTCCTGTTACTATCTTTGAAATGCTGTTTTATAATTTATAATAATGTTTATTTTTTTTCAGTCAGATTTTGGTCATGATTTGTGATTTTGGTTACGTCCAGCTCTTTTGTCAGTGTCAGAAACAGATTGTCAAGCATTCTGGTCCTCATCCTTTAGATGTGCATGTAAAGTTAAGTTTTCAGCTACAACCACATAGTTTGAGAGTCAAAACTGACAGTTAACAGTCTGCAAATGAAGACTGCAAATTTTGCTAATTCATACTTACTAATTTCAAGCAGTTAAAAACTGTTTTACATTCACAAACAGCTGCATTACACAATTTATGAAACATAATCTCCGACAAAGCATAATAGGAACGCTTATAATATTTTATAGCACCTGATATAAAGTTGTACAACCCTTTTAGAAAGCATGAATAAGAATATGCAATTTTTGGGAGTCATAACATTTATTACTGTGAGTTTATCAATTTCCCTCAGTGTGTGTTTTCCTCTGTCTCTCCATCATATGCTGCAAATCAGATCACCAAACGCTGTCATATCTCTCATTACCTGCAGCTCAAGCAGTAAATAGCCTTGCGCCACTTCCAATTTTTGGTATTAATCTACTCTCTGTGTGCATTTTCTCTGAGTCTCGGGGTGAATTTAGTGATTTAGGTTGCCATCAGGCTTGTAATGAGAGATGGTTTTGGTGGAGTTATGCTGTGCAGCCTCTTCTTACAGCAGGCCCAACGTGATTTGTAATGGCAACAGAATTATGACGTTTTATAACCTTTACTTGCTACGTGAGAGCCTCCAGAGCTTCCTCAAAAATGAATTCTTTATATTTGCTATGTGTTTCCTTTGCAGCTTCAGGTTGCAGAGAGATGTAAATGCGCGGAGAATAATAATTTGGCAGAAATGCTTCTATCTTACATTTTGATATTCAAACCTGGTTCACTCATGTTATTGTTTAAGCACATACTAGTGTAAAATTTACATCATAAAATTATAATTTAGGGCGACACTGTGGCTTAGTGGTTAGCACTGTCGCCTCACAGCAAGAAGATTGCTGTTTCGAGTCAGCCCCGTGTTGGTGTGGGTTTCCTCCGAGTGCTCCGGTTTCCCCCACAGGTAAATTGAATAAACTAAATTGGCCGTAGTGTGTGAGTGTGTGTAGGTGAATGAGTGTATGGGTGTGTCCCAGTACTGGGTTACAGCTGGAAGGGCATCCGCTGTGTAAAACATATGCTGGATGAGTTGGCGGTTCATTCCGCTGTGGTGACCCCTGATGAATAAAGGGACTAAGCCAAAGGAAAATGAATGAATGAAAAATGATAACTTAGATTACAGATCGAGTTAAGTCAACTAAACTTAAAGTAAGAAATATTTTTAATATAGTAGTAAGAAAGTACACCTTACCTTAGGTACACCTTACTAGTACCGGGTTGGAGCCCCTTTTGCCTTCAGAACTACCTAAATTGTTTGTGGCATAGATTCAACAAGGTACTGGAAAATTCCTCCGAGATTTTGGCCCATATTGACATGATAGCATCACGCAGTTGCTGCAGATTTGTCGGCTGCACATCCATGATGCGAATCTCCCGTTCCACCACATCCCAAAGGTGCTCTATTGGATTGAGATCTAGTGACTGGAGGCCATTTGAGTACAGTGAACTCATTGTAATGTTAAAGAAACCAGTCTGAGATGATTCGCGCTTTATGACATGGCACGTTATCCTGCTGGAAGTAGCCATAAGAAGATGGGTACACTGTGGTCATAAAGGGATGGATATGGTCAGCAACAATACTCAGGTAATAGTAATACTCAACAATACTTTTAACATTTTTGAATCCATTCAGTTGATCTCCGGGACTTGCACTTTTATCTTAGCTTAACATTGATCATAACTGTTCTGTATTTACATACTAAGATGTACTAGGAACTACTTTCAGTCCGGCGTAATAATCAAGGAACTTTGCTGCTGACCATAGCAAAATAGCAACTTTTCATTTTCCATCTATCTGAGTGCATGATGTAACTACAGAAGTGTCAAGCTTTAAATAGGACAGTATTAGTACTCGCACCAGATCTGGAGATTGGCTGAATGGATTAAAAAAAAATAGTAATACTCAATTGCTTAATTGTTTAAGGCGTGCTGTAATGAGCCTATATTCCAAAAAAAGTGGAGTGTTCCTTTAAGGTAAGATGATTTTTTTTTTATGATAACAGAATCTTTTAATTACTAATATATGATTATTGTCAATGCAGTGGAACATTTAGGGTTTTTATATTATTGCGCTATAGTTTTGATTGGTCAATGGACTAGTTTTGTTGCGAAAACCTGGCAACCCTTGTGCATTCGACAATTCAGTTCAACTCTAATCCAATCTTTCCAACATAATTTCAAATTCCACTCTATGTCACAGTATTTATCACCATGAACATCCCTTCCAAACTTCTTTTCTGTGTGCTCATCGAAATAAAAAAATAAAAAAATAAAAAAGAGTCAGGTTTTTGGAAGGAGATAAGGGTTGAGTAAATTAATTCCGGGTGAACTATTTCTTCAAACACAATCCCTCCGAGAAGAGATCTGAATGTGTCAGACACCTTCATATTTAGTCTATAAAGCAGAAGCGTCTGTATGGGCTGTTTTTCATGCAGGGCCTATGTAATGCTAATGAGCAACGAGGCTGCGAAACGCTCGCACGTGTCTAATTAAGATGCGCTACTAATGCAGCTTTTTTCCCCGTGTGCTAAATACACTAATATTAGATGGCAGAAACGTTCGGCGCCAATTGGAAGCATCTTCCTATTACATGGGTGGGATTTTTAATGAGAGCTACATATAATCCAATTAAAGCAGAAATTAATTTGTTTACAAATGGAAAAGTGCTGGAGGTGTATGAGCATGAATTGGAGATTCACCTAAACGAGGTTTCAAATGTATAGTAGATGTTTTGATAAGTAGAGATTAGCGTGAGATTGAATTTCACCAGGGCGGCACGGTGGCGCAGTGGTTAGCACTCGCCTCACAGCAAGTAGGTTGCTGGTTGGAGTCCAGACTGAGTCAGTTGGCATTTCTGTGTGGAGTTTGCATGTTCTCCCCGTGTTGGCGTGGGTTTCCTCCGGGTGCTTCGGTTTCCCCCACAGTCCAACACATGCGCTATAGGTGAATTGAATAAACTAAACTGGCCATAGTGTATGAGAGCGTGTGTGAACGCAAGAGTGTATGGGTGTTTTCCAGAACTGTTTTGCGGCTGGAAGGGCATTGGCTTTGTAAAACATATGCTGGAAAAGTTGGCGGTTCATTCTGCTGTGGCGACCCCTGATAAATAAGGGACTAAGCTGAAGGAAAATTAATGAATGATTGAATTTCACCATCAGTAACACTATACAGTCTGCAGAAAGTGAAGTGAAGTGTGAAGTGAAGTGTAGTGTGGCCAAGTATGGTGTCCCATACTTGGAATTTGTGCTCTGCATTTAACCCATCCAAGTGCACACACACAGTTAGTGAACACACACACATACCGTGAACACACACCCGGAGCAGTGGGCAGCCATGCTGCGGCGCCCGGGGAGCAGTTGGGGGGAACGGTGCCTTGCTCAAGGGACTCACCTCAGTCGTGGTATTGAGGGTGGTGGAGAGTGCTGGTCATTCACTCCCCCCACCCCCAATTCCCGCTGGTACCGAGTATCGAACCAGCAACCTTCGGATCACGAGTCCAACACTCTAACCACCAGGCCACGACTGCCCCACCTATACTGTACGAACATGGTAATTTCTTCTTTTCTGGTCGCCCTCACTAACATCCCCGTAGGGAAAGCAGAATACTCTACATTTTTTGTCAATAAAATCAGATTTGCATGCTGATGCATACAGAATTACAGAATATGCTGGTGGCTTCCTGCTCTTTGTTTTCCAAACAGATTTTATTCCCCATAGGGATTTAAAGGGGCCATTACATGAAAAATCGAATTTGCTTTGATCTTTTGACATATTGAAGGTCTTTTTCCCAAGGGGGTTTTCCAACTTTAATTGACAGTTGAGTGTGTGTAGGTATGAATGTGTACAGGAGCAGAGAAAGAGGGGAAGGATCAGCAAAGGATCTGCAATATATATATACACAAATACAGTATATATACAGTTGAAGTCAGAATTATCAGCCCCCCTGTATATTTTCCCCCCAATTTCTGTTTAACAGAAAGAAGATTTTTTTTCAACACATTTCTAAACATAATAGTTTTAATAACTCATAATAACTAATTTCTTTTATCTTTGCCATGATGACAGTATATAATATTTTACTAGATATTTTTCAAGATACTAGTATTCAGCTATTCAGTGATATTTAAAAGCTTAACTAGGTTAATTAGGCAAGTTAGGGTAATTAGGAAAATCATAACGAATGTTTGTTCTGTAGACCTTCAAAAAAACATTGCTTAAGGGGGCTAATAATATTGACCTTATATATACACACACATATATATATATATATATATATATATATATATATATATATATATATACTGCTTCACCCTTTTTGCGACTGTCTGATTGGTGGAATTTTGTGTACAGCATCATGGGTAATGTAATTTTTCAAGACAATTTGAAAACAAAGGATATATATGAACGACAGAATCTTTGCAATGCATTGTGTAGACAGCTTTGAGCACTACATAGTACAACAACCAATGAACGAATGAATGAATTAAATACTGAAATAAAGACTGGATGATTAATTTGTGAAGCCACTTCCTTTGCTTTAAAGCCTTTTTAATCTGAGGAAAAGCAGAACACTTTACGATGAGCTTCAAAAGGAGAACATTTTAGGCTTTCATTTTGGACATAGTTCTCCCCTGTGCTTTTAGCAGAAATGAAAATGATTTAAAACATTTACTCTTTGAATCTCGATCTTCAAAGTCTGGTATTTTTTTACGTTGTGGACACACAGATCTTGCATGTTAATCCAACAAGAGATTGTCAGATCTTTCCTTCTTCCGTAGTCGACTTCAGTGGATTAACTTGAGTTTTTTGAAACACACACGCACGCACGCACACACACGCACAGGTAAAGGCCATTCTCCAGATCTGCTGAGCTGTTTTGTTTTCACATACTCTACCCGACCGCAGCATTTATCATGACTATCTCCTGTCCTCAAGGGAATGCTGTCATGTTGCTTCAAATGCTGTTCCTCCTCCTCCTCCTCCTCTCTATCACCAAAAGAACAGCCTTGACTCAGAAGTCTGGATGGTTGTTCCTGCTTTTGAAAAACGTTTTGATCTCCAGGATATTTTAGAGGCTAAAATATGGAATATGCTTACTGTATTTGTTTCCAAACTTGCAAAATACATTCAAATTACATATTTGCCATACAAGTTCATATTTGGATTTCACATACTGTATATAAAATACATATATACAAAATGCGTATATTTTGAGATATTGCAAAAATGTCTGCTTTTATTCATATTTTTGAACCATTTGAATTACTAATGTGTACATATATATTCAAATATGTTAACTTATATTATTATGTTCATATATATATATATTTTGAGATTGCATACTGTTTGCTTACATCCTGATTTTTTAAAATCACACATTACAGCAGCTATATATACTCACATATATGCATTGCGTTGATATATATATGAGCAATATCACACGAGTAGCAGTGCAATATGGCTGTATATCGGCACTGCTTGGAGGTGTGTGTTGGCTCGAGGCCTTAGTGCCCCAGCACCAGCACCGATATACAGCCATATCATATAGTATTTGAATGATTCTTATGCGTAATGTCTGAAGTGATGACAAAACAGGTGATTTTGCTGACATTTTAAGATTATGAGGCTGAACGGCATGAAATCTACAGCATCAGTCTACAGAGATTTCCCAGTAATTTCATGGACTCTTTAGCTTTACATTTGTGTGTCTGCGGTCCATAATTGTGGATGAAAACTAATGAATGCAGTGCTTTCAGTTGTTAAAACTAAGCAAACAAACAAACAAACAAACAAACAAACAAACAAACAAAACTATTCTTTTTCTGAGTTTCTGTCTTCTGTTGATCACAAAATAAGATATTTTGAAGAATGTTGGAAACCGGTAACCATCGACTTCCATAGTAGAAATAGAAACTACTACGATAGTCAACAGTTACCATGTTCCAACATTATTCAAAATATCTTCCTTTGTGTTTCCAACAACTTGAGAGCAAGTAAATGATGAGTAAATTTTGAATTTTGGGTGAAATATCCCTTTAAAATATCTGACTTTCCTCAAAAACGTCAATTTTCCATCTTCATTTTCCTTCTTCCATTTTCATTTTGCCACTGACTTCCATAGTATTTGTATGGAAGTCAATGGTGACCGGTTTCCAACTTTTTACAAAATATCTTCTTTTGTTTTTAACAGAAGAAAGAAACTCTAACATGTTTGGAGCAAGTAAAAGGACAGTATATGATGACAGAATTGTACTTTTTGGGTGAAGTATCCCTTTAATGCAGCGTCTATACACACGGGGCACCAGCAGTCAGAGAAAGAAAGGTTCGCCTCGGCAGCTTCCCTGTCAACGCTGGCAAACGGCCTCAAACAAATGCAGTCAGCAGTGTCAGGAGAAAGATAAAGCATCAAACAATATCAAAACTGCCTGTCTGTCAGCACAGAGCTGCTTTAACTCACACCAGACGGACAAAGCACACAGCAAACTGACAATGAAGCCAGATAAGCAGAAGCAGAAGACGAAGAGAGAAAGTGAAGCGAGGGCTGAGGAATGAAGAATGATGGCTGAGCTAATTTAGTGTCATTGACTTTTTGGTTTTAATACTTATTATAACATAATAATTCTTCCTGTTCACAATAATGTTCCACAGCTGCCAAAAAGAAAAAAAGAAAGAAAATATCAGATGGAAAAAGTTTCTAGTTTCAGTTGGAAAAGAGTAGCATGATGATTCTTCCAAAATTCTCCTTTTATTTTCCAATGACACAATAATGAGGATGATGAGGGACATTTTATTCAATTTCATTTCATTTAGGAAAACGTGTAGAAGAACACAAGAATTAAACCCTATATTTTAAATTAGCTAACAAAAATCATAATGAATAAACCAACAAGTATGGGGACCAACAAGTATGGCACTACAATAAAGTTTAACCTTGTGGGAACTTTGTTTTTGGTCTCCATGAGGAAAACGGCTCATAAAACACACAGACTGAAGTATTTGGAAAGTCAAAAAGAATTTAGGGGTAGGGTTGGGGAACGAGGACCGTATGCAGTCTGTAGAGTATAAAATTCATTACGTCTCTGAGAAGTCCTCATAAAGATAGCTGGAACTTTCATTTTTTGGGTGAACTATCCCTTTAAGTCTTGTCATGATAATGTGCATGATAATAATGACTAAAAAGTTAAAATAATTTAGTGAAAAGATTATTTAAGTAAGAAGCTATTTAGCATCACTGAGATATCAATTTTTTCCAATTAGACATTTTTAATAAATGACAATATTATATTTATTATTTATTTTAAATGCAATTTTAATAAAATTTTTAGTAATTTTCAAAGAAGAAAAGAGGTCCATGAGCATTGAAAATAATAATTTATTATTATATTATTTTATAATTTATAAAATTTATCATTTATAATATAACATTTGTATTTTTTATTATATATTATTATTTATACTTTTATATATTTTAAAGGGCACCTATGATGAAAATCATCTTTTTTAAGCTGTTTGGACAGAACTGTGTAGGTATAGTGTGTCCACAGTCATATTGGGGTGATATAAACACAATAAGTCTCTTTTTTTTAATTTCCTGACGTTAAAATAGCATCCAAATCCCTCCCATTTTGAGGCCGACTGCAACTTGACGTAGGAGTGCGGTTTCCCCACCCACCGAATTGATTGACAGCTGCATATTAACATGTCTCCGTAGTAACGTGTATAATCATATCAACAAGACAGGACGTGCGCAAAGCAACCGGGATTAAAAGATCTGTTCAGTTCGCTAGGATCATCAATCATCATCAAATGTGATCTAGAGTGAGTTTTACAAGTTTAACACGTTTTTAAAACAGTGCATGTTTCTAATGAATTACAGCGATTTACTTCAGCTTTACTTTATCACCACAGCCACGTGTCAGAACAATTATAAAAGAAGACGCTTCAATCCCGGGTTGTGAACGTTAAATCAGGTTTATTTTGTACATTAACATAACGGATATCCATACAGCAGTGGATATTAGTGTGTATCCTGTCACATTTGCCGTGCAAAAACAGTGCAAAGCTAAACACGCGAGCTGTCTGTCTGTCTGTGTGTGTGTGTGTGTGTGTGTGTGTGTGTGTGTGTGTGTGTGTGTGTGTGTGTGTGTGTGTGTGTGCGCGTGAACTTTGTAACGAAATTGTGTGTGACTCATCGTTGCAACTCCACAACAAATACATCAAATAATCATTGGGAAAGTTCTTACTGTAATATTTCTCACAAACGTTACGTGAGATCTGCTTCCTTCATGTCTGTCTGTTATCTGAGGCAGCCGAGGGCGGAGATTGAGGCACACTGACAGGTACGTGGGAACGGTGGGTGGGGAGGACTAGCATTAAAGGCACAGTCCACCAAAACAGCTACAAGATGCTAGGAGCTAAAAATGACAAACTTCTGAAAGGTATAATAAATAATCGGATGGGTGTTTTGAGCTGAAACTTTACAGACACATTCTGGAGACACAAAAGATTTATATTAAATCTGGAAAAAGGGGTAAACTAGGTGCCCTTTAATACAGTACACTTCAAAGCAAAAATGCTGTTTAATTCTTATCATTTCACCCAGATTTTTTGGAATTTCCAAAGAGGAAAAGAGGTCAGCGAGCATCAAATAAAAATAAATAAAAATAAAAAAATGTAACAAAGCTTTTTTTAACATGTTCATTAGAGAAAAATATCCTACATTTTTACTATAATTCACACTAACCGACTGCAGTTTCAGTGTAAACTCCACTGGTCAGCGAAACATTTTGAAATTTTTTTTATCTAAAAAAGTTGCATGATTATTTATTCTTTTATATATTTTAAGTTCAAAGCAAGTTTGCTGTTTAATTCTTACATTAATATATCTGCTATCATTTCACCCATATTCTGACATTGTACATAAATGACTTGAGCATATGAATTATTTTGATTATAGTCAGCAGTTGATCCCAGATGCTGCTGATGGAGCTCAGGTTGTGCGGAAGCTGATCTGATCCTTTAATCATCCCTGTATAAATGATTATTTCCTTCTCGCTCTGGGATTTGGGGAATTCACTCTTCTGCCTTACTGTGCAGATTCACCGTATTGTTTTACACTTTTTGCATTTGTCAGATGCATGCGTGAATATGTGGAGCTCCGGAAAGATGGAGATTAAGGAGGCTCATCGATCACACTATCGTTGATGAATGACTCTCTAATTCTCTTTGATTTCTCTCTCCTCGTTCTGTCCATCTTCTCTGCAGGTTCAATTAGCGCTTTACCTGCCTGTTTCCTTTACAGAAACATCAGACGCGGCTCTGAGAGGAGCTTTTGGAGACTCTGAGTTTAATCACAGCATCATGACAGTGAAAAAAGAGACCGTTGGAGAAAAAGCAAGTGCGTTTTGCCACTAACATTGATGTTACATATTTGATCTTTCACATTTGAAGCCCAAAACAGTTCAGTAGTTAGAACTGGCATTAATAAGGTCATGATACTGTACAACATAACTATATTAAAGGGCTCCTATGATGCAAAACATGACTCCTTAGTAATGCGTATAAACACGTCCACAGAACAGGATTTGCTAAGAAACTGGGATTTTCTTAGCAAATCCTGTTCCAACTATCTGTGATCAGCTGCCCCTCAAGAACGAGTTAAAACAGTTTAAAACAGTGCAAGTTTGTAATAAAAAAAGACAGTAAAATTGCTATGTAATTCATAACTACTGGAATCAGCACAGCTGCATTGTGTCAGTACAACTATAAACGAGGATGCTTCAAACACACAACAGGAGTTCCAGTTTGTGGATGTTAAATCATATAGGTGTCAAAATTAATAGTTTCTTCGGTGCACTGCGATGCAGACGCGGACAATTCGGCATTGGTTCAGTAATAGATCATAACCGGTTATTACGTACTGACGTCATTTATCTCATATGCGCTATGTCGCGGTAGCTTACTATGGCGAGGGAGGCGATCGCGAGTAATTTCAAGAGTTCGCCCTTAGCCGATGATTGATTATAAAGCGTGTTTGGCATGCTGTCCCGGGAGAGAGCCCTGAGCTCAAGAGATCCTCGAGCCCGGGGCTCCCTCCCGTTGCAGGGCGAGAGGGGAGTTTGAGCTCAGGTAGGTCTCGAGAACTCCCCTGCTTGATGAAGGTGGATTTGAATAATAAATAAGGAAAGAATAGCTGAATTAATCGCTCGTCTATGGGTCATTTTGGTTGGTAAAGTTACTTATGTTACATGTTTTTGGTCTCTGGGAGGAAACCGGAGAGCCCGGGGAAAACCCACGCAAACACGGGGAGAACATGCAAACTCCGCACAGAAATGTCAACTTGGCAAGGTGAAGGCTTGGGCAAGTGACATTCTTGCTGTGAGGCAACGGTGCTAGCCACTGGGCCTCCGTGCTGCCCTACCGAGGAAAGGGGAGGAGTAGGGGTGGAAGGGGGGAATTCTTCAAGACGAAGATGGCTAAGATAAGATACTCTGGTTATTTATAGTGGTTTAGGAATCATCTGATTGGTGGAACGCGCATTAGCTAATGCGGACCAGCTGCCATCAATCATAAGCACGTGCTCCTCTCGAAATTAGTTTATAAATAAACTTCACTTAAACACTGCAACTACTTAAAAAAAACTCAATTTGCACAATTTGCTACACGTGTTCATTCACTGACACTGAAGTTACAGCAGAAGCCCCTATTTCACTGCTGTGGAGAAAATGAAAGTAAACTCCATTTCTCTCTCTCTCTCTCTCTCTCACTGAGGCCCTTTGACCTGCTGGCGTGACTTTTCCTCTCCTTTCAGCTGTTATAGGGTTACTTCTGGATACAGACAGGAGCGTGTCTCCAGAGCGAGTTTTCTCCACCGCTTCGCCGTCTATAATGGATCAGCTGTGATCGCCGCTGCCATTTATCAGTGTCACTCATCGGTAAACAGCGCCAGAGCATTAGAGTCAATCGCAACCCTTTCTGTTGAGCGTGTGACCAATCATAGGGGTGTAAGAACTCGCTCGACGGGGCTCATACAGCGAGCGGGATATTTACATTTGTTTATTTGCTATAAATGCTCATGTTGTTCTGTGCATGTACTTGAGTTTTTAAAGGTACAGTTCTGACTGTTTGTATTAAAGGACAAAATTGTATTACAAATAATATATAAATATAAATATATTTATACATTTCAATACAAGCTTTCTTGTGCTGTGAAGTAAAATATAAAATTGTTTATGGAAAGCATCGTCAATGCACCGTGATGCACCGAGATATCATATTGAACCGAATCGATGGCATGATAATCGTAACCGAACCGAACCGTGAAACCAGTGTAGGTTCACACCTCTATTAAATCAGTTTATTTTGTACAGTAGCATAATTGATATCCATACAGCAGTGTATATTAACTTGTATCCTGTCACATTTGATGCAAGTAGACGTGCAAAAACAGTGCAAAGTTAAATGTTTGTGTGTGGACTGCAAAATTTGTAACAGCATTTGTGTTTGACTCATTGTTGCAGAAACTTCACAACAAATACATCAAATAACCTTACTTGGTATTTTTAACACAGAAATTGAATCTCTGTTTCATCCGCTGACTGCTGTTTATGATGTAATGCAGGAGAAGCAGACACATGCATATCAGAACAGTGGGCGGGGAGAACCAGCTCATTTGCATGACCCCAAAATCGACATTTTCAGCAGGGTAAAATAAATGATCTGATGGGTATTTTGAGCGGAAACTTGACATATTCTGGAGACACCAAAGACTTATCTTACATCTTGTAAAAGGGGCAAAATAGGAGCCATTTAAACAAAAACTCAAACTTAAGGATAAGCAGATTATTACAAATTTAACAAGTTTAAGTCAAAGTTTAAAAAAATGCTGTCGTGACTTTTTGTAATATAATTTTTTACAGTGTATGAAATGTATAATATTTTATGATGATTTTAATAATTTTCCTTTCCTGCATTCATTTTACTTTGGCTTAGTCCCTGATTTATCAGGGGTCACCACAGCAGAATGAACAGCCAACTTAATATTAATTAATAATAATATTTAGATTTTTCTGGATTTTATTAATCCAGTTTTAGTAATTAAAAAGCATATTGTTATTAATTGACCATTCAACCATTCAACTTTTTATTTATTTATTTATTACAATTTATTTAAAGTTTAACAGAAATTTTATTTTAAGGGCCCATGCAATGAAACCTGTTTTCTAATTTACAATTTTCTTGTTTTTTATTTACATTTTGTTTCACAAAAAAAAAAATAACAAACTTGAAAACATACGGAATGAAATGAAAATTTGAGACGATTCATTAAAAGTTGTTTAGTTTACAAAATTCTGTTTTTGTGATTAAATGTTGGGATTGGGTTTCCCCCCATTAAATTGTTATGATTTTAAACAGTAAAATATTAAATAAATTAAATATTAGTGATCAAAATGCATATTTATTTAATTAAACACTTATAAGCGAAACTATTTATTAAAATGGTGTTTTAATGGTGCTGTACTTTTGATTGTGGCATTCTATGCATGTATACAATAATTTCTATTTTTTTTGCACTGGAATCTGCAATCCAGTCTCCTCTTGAGCACACATTCGTGAGCCAAATTAATTATTGCAAAGCATTTTCATTAGAATATCTTTCAAAACTCATGAAAGTTGCTCCAAAATCAATAAAACATACAGGAACACATCCTAATTCACAAACGCCCAACACTCACAGAGCTACGCCATTAAACATTTTCAAAGAATATTTATGTAATGTATCTTACAAAGATCCTTTCAAAATTAGATCTTCAAGGCTGACTCAACAGGATGACCACGAAACCTTGAGCCAGAACAGCCGGAGGCTACAGAAACTCCTCCAGAGAGATGGTGGATAAATATATAGGCAGAGAGGAAAAGAGTGGGTTAAGAATCTGTGTATGTGTGTGTGTGTGATTTTCATGCCCATACAGTTGAAGTCAGAATTATTAGCCCCCCTGCTGTATATTTTCCCCCCAAATTTCTGTTTAACGGAAGGAAGATTTTTCAACACATTTATAAACATAATAGTTTTAATAACTCATTTCTAATAACTGATTTATTTTATCTTTGCCATGATGACAGAACATAATATTTTACTAGATATTTTTCAAGATACTAGTACTCAGCTTAAAGTGACATTTAAAGGCTTAACTAGGTTAATTAGGTTAATGTTAGGGTAATTAGGGAAGTCTGTGTATAATGATGGTTTGTTCTGTAGACAATCGGAAAAATATATTGCTTAAGGGGGCTAATAATATTGACCTTAAAATGGTAAAAAAAATATATATATATTTGCTTTTATTCTCCGGAAGAAAAAATATTATAGGTTATTATTATATAGGAAATATAAAAAATTCCTTGCTCTGTTAAACATCATTTGGGAAATATTTGAAAAAGAAATAAAAATTCACAAGAGGGCTAATCATTTTGACTTCAACTGTATGAAGGCTGAGGCTGAGTATTATTGCCGGCTCTCAAATCTTCCAGATGCTAAACACCATCAACTCTAATCGCCAGGAGATTTAGCAGATAAAAACGAAGAGCACAACAAATCAAAGCCTATTTGAGGAAACACTGGCTTCCTCGTCACCGTAACACAAAGTCAATACGTACTATTGCTCCCAAACTCCTGACAAACAAGTGTGGATTGCAGGAGAAAGCGCCGAGCGGTTATTTGGCCATTATGGTGGCAGGTTAGACTCTCTCTTGTGGTAATAATGAACTCCATCAATCCCCATCCATTACCCAGCAAGAGGCTGGCACCCTCCAGAGGACGCCTCCGCGGTGCCCATAAATCACAGAGAAGGTATCCTAACAGGGGCCAATAACAATAGATGCGGTGACAGGGTGTAAATATCCCCTTACTAAAATGCACTGTGGCAGCATTGACTGGTAATGGTAAAGCTATGATACTTAGATTGACTGTCGCAGGATCACTTATTCATGATAATACATCCATGTCACTAGGTGGCAGTGTAAATCCAACACAACAGCCATAACTGGAAAAGTGACCCAAAAAATAGAAAGAAAGCTGTGTCCGAAATCACACATTCAGTTTGAATAAGTAGTTACTTTAAGCATGAAAACGGAAACTGCGACCGTTTTTTCTTCTTCGTATTTTGACACAGTAGCTAGAGAAACAGGATATTAAATGAGAAAACAGTGGGCGTGGCTTGTTTTTTTCCACTGCGAGATGACTGGATGTAGTAAAGTAGGTGTTTCATTCAGAAGGATGGGGAAAAGGGTTTGGGGAGAGTAATTACAACCTAACAGACTCCTCCTCCTCCTCACCATTTCTGTTTGTTGTCAAAACTGACAGTTGGAGGGGCGTGGTTAAATATGTTAGCCACGCCCATTACCTCAGACAGACATAATCTGAGAATTTAACTGAAAACAAACAGGAAGCGCATTTTCAGATTTCAATTACAAGGGCAAACAATTATTGATTTTTTAATGACATGCACAGATGAATTGTTCAGCACAAAACTAGCAATGTCAGCTAACATAATCAATATAGTTTTGATTTCACGTGTACTTTAACAACAACTAAAAAAGGTTGTTCCATATGAAAAATATCACATGTGCAGCACATTCTCACTACAAACTCGTTACATATTGACACTCAGTCAGGACCCCTTCTCGTCGCTCCGAGTTTCTCTTCGGCATCATTTTACAATGAGCGGAGTCCTCTGATGCTTTTGGTCATTCACATTATGCATCCTGTTAAACGGTTTGCATGCATTTGTAAAATACTAATCACGCAATGTGCATTTATAGTGTATTACCATACACCCAAATAGCTTTACAATTGTGTGAGCAACAATAGATATGTTTCCACCCAAAAATGCGAAATTAAATATATGCGCAAAACTGGAATATCGCATAAAAGACGTGCGAATAAAGCAGCGTTTCCATCCAACAAGTCAAAGCGAACAAAATCCTCACTTCCTGATTAATTGGTGCCAAAAATCAAAAGTAAAAACAGAGCTCTATGACTTCTTCAATCTCACAATATTATTAAATAGTACAATTATAACAATATCAACAGCAGTGCTCGCGCAGAATACGCAACTGGTTCAATGGTTGCCTAGCGACATACAAAAACGCAGCACACTACATTTTTTCTTGTCCTCCCTGCTTAGCTTCAGTGGGCAACCTTCAGTGGGCTGCAGGGTGATATGGCTGTGGATGTGTGAATGATGCAAGCGGAGTAATACAAAGATTACGTGGTTCCAGAAGAGCCAGCATTTTTGATATTTTTCACAATTTTTTTTATTATTTTGTTAATTAATATTAATATTTGTTAGTTCATCTATTTTGTTTTCATTAAAACTTGGGGCAAGTTCCATAAAAAACAAAACAAAACAAAGATCACATTTTTCTCAGACACTACATTAAGAACAATCTCAATGAAGTGTCGACCCATCAACACTGCTGGGGTTGATACAGTTACAGTATATACCTCTTGCATATGATCATTGCAAATGACACTTCTTCAATGCTAAAAACCATGTTAGATTACATGTGCACAAACAATGCTTTCTAACACTTGTTTCGTCTCCCCCTTTACTTGTTTTCAGATGTAGAGTTTCTGTACACTTTCAGAAGATGTATTAGCGCCCCCTGCTGTATCACAGTGAAAAAGATGGAAAACCATAAAAAATGCCAATGACAGGACAATAGCTTTTGTTAACCTCAGACCTCCTTTCACACACTAAACCATAAAACCCTTTAAACTAAAGGGATAATTAAAAAAAATCTTTCAAAAACTAACAAAAGATCTTTTGATGGATGCAATCTGAAGAATGTGGTAAAAAACATCCAATGACATCCACAGTGATAACAACAAATTCTAAGTCAGAGGCTGTTTTCTGTCCAACATTTTTCAGAATACTTTCATTTGTGTTCAACAGAAGAAACTTAAACATGTGTAGAAGTGGAGGATGAGTAAATGATGACATACTTTTTCATTTTTGGGTCTCTTGGATCTCTTTAAAACATTGCAAGGTAAATTACATGTATGTTTTTATAACCACTAACTGCACCTTTAACATAAAACACAAACATGCAATATATGTACTACTGACTACATACATACACATTCAAAATGAAATACACAACTGTCTCCTGTCTAACGGTTCATTACTGGTTTTCTGCTAATTAAATAGAATTTAATTATCCTAGCTAATGCACATTTGCACACTCACGAGAAAAGCCGAGTCTGATGAGGGCTGGGTCGTATAGATAAAGAATAATTCCCTGATAAATGCTGATATCACCGCATGCCATGTGAGATTAACACTAATCTCAGGAAGGTCTCTCTGTATTAGCTGTGCCGTTAGACATGATGCAAGTATATCAATGTGGAGGCCAACCTAAATAATTAAGTGCAAATCTCCAGGATTTTACCACATGCCTCTGATATCCTTTATCCTTAACAATAACAAATAAAACAGCTCAGATTCCAAGATCTGATAGAAAACTTTTTGGTGATTTTTATGACACCTATAGCTTCCAAATATAACATGTTTTTAATGCAAAGCCATCTATCTTGAATCTCTATGGATACTATAGCTGAAAAAGCCAATTTAAATGCTATTGCACAAGACAGAGAGACATAAAAAAAATCAGGATATGGTATTCATAATTTCACACTGATGCTGAGACATTAAAAGATCCATATACTACCACTCTCAATTTTGTTCATTCATTGCTTCATTCGTTCATTCATTCATTCATTCATTCATTCATTTTCCTTCGGCTTAGTCCCTGATTATGTACAATACATTTAAACCATATTCAAACGCTTCTAAACGATGGTCTTGCTTTGGTGCTACTCCTCCAATGATAACAAAGATTTTTTACTTCGCAAAACTTACTACTTTACAAGACATGATGGATTCGTCTCTGCTGCTTCTACTCCTCTATATACCAAAGGATAAGGTTTGCTCCAACCTTAAAACAGAAATTTAAAATTGTAAATTTGCACGTGTATGCAGGACCAAATAACAACAAAAATCATGTACTTACCCAGTTTAAAGGAGAAATGATAGCTGGAAGGCTGCAACATCTCCAGGGGTATCCTAAACAGACAAATAGAGAAAAAACTATGAAGATGTGCACTTTTAAAGCTGCAGGATTAGTCTTTTATGTGAGTTTTTATTCACATTTGCAAATTTGGTGGGCAAATACGGTCCATTTTACATTGTCAATGGTGCACTGCTGTTCATCAGTGTGCTCAATTCTCATGCCCAGAAACTTGCAAAAGTTTGTCAAAACTCTATTCAAAACTCTTGATCAAAGATTTGTACTGAAATAACTGGAACCTGTCAGTAAATTTTCATAAAGCAATGATAACCAGTTTAATGTCTGTAATATATTGATTCATTTGTTCAAGTATTCCAAGAGTGGAGTTTTGACATTTTTGAACTGTGCTTAGACTCTATATCAGCCACCTGTACTTACCTGTGGCCTCAAGCCTGCTCTGTCCAGATCTAGGGGTCGCCACAGCGGAATGAACCAACAACTATTCCAGCGGATGCCCATCCAGCCTCAACCCAGTACTGGGAACATGCAAACTCCACACAGAAATGCCAACGGGTCCAGCCGGGACTCGAACCATCGACATTCTTGCTGTTCGGCGACAGTGCTAGCCACTGAGCCATCGTGCCACCCTTCACCCTGAATTTATTATTTTTTTAACATTCATTACTGTAAATAGATTAAATTCTGATATGATTTTCAAGATTTAAAGATGCAGAGTGTTTTGTCAATAAAACCAAAACACTCCGTACAAGTCCGTAAATAAGATCTTTTTGCAATTGCTTGGTAATTCAATTGAATTAAAGCTTATTTGTATAGCACAATTCATAACAGGTATAAATTCAAAGCAGCTTTACAGAAAGAACTTACTTTACAATAATTAGTAATGCATTTATCAGAGGCCACTATGCCAAAGTAGTGTTAATATTGAAGAAATGTACAGTTCGCAAATGTGCTGTTCCCTGAAAATCATTGCACACCTTAAAATGTTCATCAATCAATTGAATTCAAGAGGCCCATAATATAAGTAATGGATAATCAACAGATTGCTGAGCGTTAAAGTATTTTAAATACACGACGCAGAGCCAAAGAACTGCCTTACACGAAGCAAAGTGCATTTAAAACTCGGTCATTTGCCAAGTTATAGACAAGTTAAAACTAGTTGTGCTCTTTGCACTTTTAAACTGTGAGTAAAACTGACTGGAATTACCTGTGAATCAAATGATTTAATTGCACATCTTTCATCCAATCAGAATCAGTAGGTACACTATTAGACTTTGCTGCAGTTATATACAGTTATTTACTGCAAAAACGCCCCATAAAATACCACATACATTCTTCACAGTTCAATACTGTAATATGCACCGCATTGTAGGTCATTGTAAAACTTTTACAGTAACTTACTGCATATTAGGAATTTGCGGTATTCTACTGTAATCAAAGTAATCAAGTACTGCTACTGTAGCTGAAGACAAAACTAAGACGGTAAATGAAAGTAAATTTGTCAAGGGCATGTGGTAAAGGGCATTTTACTATAGAAAGAAATTGTGGTAAGGCTATTTTACTGTAAAATGAAATTGTGGTAGGCTCCTGCAACTGTAAAACACATTTAAAGGTAAGTTACTATAAAGGGGCAGTTGCGTTAACTTGCTGGCAACAGTGCTGCCAGTAAGTTACAGCAAGAATACAATAAAATGTCTAACAGTGTAAGTAGCAGCATTTTATAATCAGTAAGGAACATAAGTAGCCATTGAAGAGAAGATAAAAATTCAACCCAGGCTCATTCTGAATACGTACCCCTATATACATTTCTGGAGAGTGCCAAATACAGCCCAGGAGGTACATTTATTTGCAGTTTCTGTTTTCACGAATCCACCAGGCCGCTGTGAACGCTTTTTGAGATCTCAAACTTTTTCATGCGAGTGCCATTCACGCCTGCTGTTCTCGTGCAAATCCACCAGAGGCTGCTGTCGACTGACTGACTGACCGACCGGCTGACCCACCCTCCTCCTTCCCTAAACCCAACCGACAGTATTTTCAAAAGCAATCCAGAAAAAGAAAAGCTCTCGCGGCCACCTGGTTTTTACCACATTTTTAGATTTTACCACATTCTCACCTTGTTATTTACTTGTTTATTTAATTTTTTGGCTTTTGTTTTTTATCTTACCTGCTTTCTGGAACCGTTCTACGCCGGAACCCCGTCGTCGCGGTCAACTCCATTTCACGTCACAAGTTCATCAATGCGGCAAGCCACTGGACAAACTGGTAACAGTGGAATGGCCGTCCATACGGAGGTTCAAGAGTTCCCACTTAGATGTTGCTTGATAATAATTAATAAGGTTTGGCATGCTGTTCAGGGAGAGAACCCTGAGCTCGGAGATAATTGAGCCCAGGGCTCCCGCCTGGTCAATGGGCATGTGAGGGGGTACGAGATCAGGTAGTTCTCGAGAGCTCCCCCTTGGTAAAGGAGGAAAGGTGGAGATGGGGTGGATGGGGGGATTCTTCAAAAAAACGAGGATGAGGGAGTAATGCTTGTCGGGCTATTTATAGTGAATTTGGAATGATCCGATTGGCTTACTAATGATTACAGATGAGAGACCAGCTGAGATCAATCATATCACGTGCTCCTCTCGAAATTAGTTTGTGAAACTTCACTAAGCGTCAGTTGGTAGCGCGAAAAGAAATGGCGTCATGCTGCCCGTAGCGTTGCAGCCATACGTACTTCTGGCTACATAATATGCGATCTCCAGAAATGTATATAGGACTACGTTACCAGAATGAGCCTGTGTTGTAAAAATTGCAATGAATACCTAAAATTGGAAATAAATATTCTAATACAGCACATTCTACCATTAAAGTTCTAAAAACACCAAGAATGTCAGTACTATATGTGTGCATCCCTATGAATAATTAAAGCCTCAAAATCGCTGGCAGTCTTGAAAGCCGTCATGTTCACTAGTGTCAAGGAATTTGTGGTAATTTATTGATTGACAGGTGCTGGCTGGAATGCAGGCCCCCTTTATAACAGCCTGACATCAATCAGCATGTGTGTGTGTGTCCTGGGCATACCTGACATTGAGGAGGAGAAGCGAGGAAACCAGGACATCAAGGACCACAGAATAGAGTGGAAAAAAAACAAGTGTGTAAGGAAACCAATGAGGAAAGGGTAAGTGATGGTTTGGGGCTGGGAAACAGTGCTGCGGCTTTCAGCTTACCAATATTTCATTAACCTCTTGAAACCTAGAAATTCATTTTTATGCGCTGTAGAGGGCATTCATTCTAGAAGGGAATTTTTCATTTGAACGCATACTGTCATTCTGTATGTGCCTCGGTTTAAGGTCGACATGAAATGAAAATTCACCCCATTCATTTTCTAAATGCATGATTTCAAAGTTATTCAGAACTGTTAATTATTAATTCACTTTTTTTGTTTGACCTCTTAATGATTAATTGAATTGTCATAACTGGATCTTTGATGAAAATGATCGAGTACTATTATATTTTTGTTGCTGTTTGGGGATGAAAATGATCAGCAAAATTACAAAGCAGTCTAAAGGGGAAATACTTTAAGGTGCTGCATGTTAGTTTTTGACTCTTGTAAAGCATAAAAATAACATAACATATTTGCAGATATGTAAGAAACATGCTAAGTGAACATGCTTGTTCATCTGAAAAACAATGCTAAAGTCAGTTATTCTCCTTTGAAAATGTGCGTTCCTTCTCGGAATGTCTGTCTATAGTTCTCTATAACCAGCCCAATGCCAGTTTACCCCTATATACATTTCTGGAGATTGCGAATTATGTAGCCAGAAGTATGTATGGCTGCATTTTGTCTTTAAAACGATGGCTAAAGGGCGGTATGTCACACAGAGGCGTTGTTATGGGTAATGTGTGAACAGCTCTGCCGCAGGCCAGTGACAAACTCCTTTGTCACACGGTATGATGCCTTTTTGCTATACCAGCTGACCGCTTATGTCCGTGTGGACGGCTCTTCCGCTGTTACCAGTTTGTCCAGTGGTTCGCCGCATACATCGGTGGACTTGTGACCTGGAGCGGAATTGACCGTGATGATGGGATTCGAGTCCGGCGAAGAACGGTTACAGAAAGCGGGTAAGACAAAAACAAACGGCAAAAAATAAAATAAACAAGTAAATAACAGGGTGAGAATATGGTAAAATCTGAAAACGTAGTAAAAGCCAGGGTTTTTCTTTTTTCTGGATTGCTGTTGATGAAATAGTTTCTTATGCTCAAATGTCCTCCACAGATATAAAGAGAGCAATACAAATTACACGAAAAGACATTAAGATGGTGAAATAACATCGTGTTCTCACCTCTAGTGAGCATGATGAACGTCACTGGACCTCTTTTGCCCACTGAAGCCTGTAATAATCATTGCTCATCGTTTAGTTTGGGCTGCTCTGAGGGATAGAGAGTTTAATGCATGATGGGGCAGCCAATGAGAATCCAGTTTCAATGGCTCCACAGTGGCATCGGCGCAATTAGACAAACCAGACCAATCAATCTCGGCCAGGTGAGGGAGTGTAACATAAGCTAAAGGAATTCAAGCGACCTGCGGGTTTAAGAAGGTATTTGTCCTTTAGAAATAGCAAGGATTTATGAATGTTACAGCTGCATACATCTAGACACTTTTTTATTACAGGAACAATCACCCTGGAACCCTCTGTGGTCTTGTTCAAGGGCACAACTGGAAGATGGTAGACTGAAAAGAATTATTAATTGGATTTACTACATTTTTTTAAGGTAAGTGGTTGCAAACAATGTATATGGGCTGAATTTATACAAACATTAACTTAAGTAATGTTTAAATTAATTGGCTTGTTTAAATTTAGCCCATATAAATTGCAACTACTTACCTTAAAAAACTTGGTAAGTAGTAAAAAAACTTTTTTCCATCTTCCCAGCATTCTTCAAAATATCCTCTGTGTTTAACAGAAGAAACTCAAACAGGTTTGGAACAAGAAGAGGATGAGTAAATGATGACAGAATTCTCACTTTTGGGTGAAATATCCCTTAGACTGAGCTTATGCATTGAGACCCTCATAAGACTACGATTATGTGCACAGTTCAGTAAACATCTGGAGGCATCGCTTGCATTTCTCTTGTGCTGGGGATTCTCTTATGGTGCTTCGTTTGATGAAAAAGGTTTCCCAAGTTCCTTGATTTGCAGGCTGGCTGTTCATTTCTCAAGTGATGTCTTGGGCAGCCAGTGGGCACTGGCTGAATGAGAGCTGTGAAGTCATGTAGCTAGTTGAAACCCAAGCCAGAAACATTGTTTTTGCAGCGAAACATAACTTAGAAAGCGGGACCCGCAAGATGAGTTTGAGGTGTCTTGTGTCTCCGTGATGCAAGAATAGCAGAAGGCCAGGGGCAGGCCAGCAGCGGGCTGGCAGCATGAATGCAGAAGGGCAAGGCAGAGGTTAGGAACTCAACACAGCAATGCTTACTCCTTTCTAATTCTTTGTTTATGCTATACGTTTTTAACCTTTCCCATTTGATCTTCCCATAAAGCAGGGGTCACCAAATTTATCCTGGAGGGCTAGTGTCCTGCAGAGTTTAGCTCCAACCCTAATCAAACACACATGAACAAGCTGATCAAGGTTTTACAAGGCATACTTGAAACTTTCAGGAAGATGTGTTGAGGCAAGTTGGAGTTAAACTCTGCAGGGTAACAGAGACAGAGATTGGTGACCCCTGCTATTGACCTTATTCTTGAAGTACGAGCGGGTGCAGCCATCGGAATCTTTTTGGCTCGAGACTTAATTTCTCATTAATTGTCTTATGAATTTCTATAGATTTTTAGACATTAAAAACAGCTTGTTATGCTGCTTGATGTTGCAAACTAATATTTTCATATTATATTCTTCTTCTTTTTATTTATATAGTCATGAACACATTATTTGTATTTGTAAAGCACACAGTTTGACCGTTTTCTGCCATTTATTATTATTTGTCATTTCTCCCATAGGCAACTAAATCAAAAGTTATAAAACAAATCGCAAAAACGAGCGCATTTACGCATTGCAGAGTAAGGTCAATAAAGCAGGGATTACCAAACTTGTTCCTGGAGGGTCGGTGTCCCGCAGAGTTCAGCTCCAACCCTAATCAAACAAACATGAGCAAGCTGATCAAGGTTTTAATAGGTATACTTGAAACTTCCAGGCAGGTGTGTTGAGGCAAGTTGGAGCTAAACTCTGCAGAGACACCGGCCCTCCAATACCCAGATTTGTGACCCCTGCTATAAGGCATTGTGTCTACTAATCTGTAGGTATTGGTTCAACTTGGTGTACTGATTTCTCCACCCCTAACATACTGTAAATCAACATTTCATTTGTCAAACGTGGTCTCTAGTGTCCCATTCTTGAAGAGTACAATTTAGTCATGATTTCTGTTATAAGAATAGAATACATTGTACCAATAATTGGGTAACATCTTCAATTGAGATTAACACACATTCTATAGGCATTGCATAACTCCTGTTTAAAAATCAATATTTATTAAGAATGGCTTTAACGATCTTGGATTAAGCAAAATATGGAGCATGTGGATTACAGACGTGATTTAGAACTATTCAATGGAATCATATTTGGTTGTTTGTCTAATTTGATAATCTGTCCAGTTATTGCCTAGCTTATACTGGTTTCACAACCAACCCCCTCCCCCCGGCTCCTCAACTTCACATAAGGATTCGCCACATTTACTTTGACTTGTATGTCATTGCAGACAATATGAACACAAAATATTTCATGTTTTGTCTGGTCAACTTCATTTCATTTGTAAATATACATCCTTTCCTGTTATTCAGACCTGTAACATATTCCAAAAAAAAGTTGGGATAGGAGCATTTTAGGACTAGTCATCCGGTAAAATGGTTAAATAATGATGTGATTCGAAACAGGTAATGTCAACAGGTGATTGTAATTATAATTTGGTACAAAAGCAGCATCCAAGAATGGTCTAGTCCTTTAGGAGCAAAGATGGGCCGAGGATCACCAGTTTGCCAACAAATGCATGAGAAAAGTATTGAAATGTTTAAAAACAATTTTCCTCAAAGAAAGATAGGAAGACATTTCGATATTTCACCTACAACAGTGCATAACATAATTAAAAGATTGACGGAATCTGGAGGAATTTCAGTGCATAAAGGCTAAGGGCGCAACCCTAAGCTGAACAACCGTGATCTCCGATCCCTCAGGTGGCACTGCGTCAAGAATCGTCATTCATCTATAAGCCATATCACCACATGGGCTCAGGACTATTTTGGCAAACCTTTGTCAAGTACTACAATACATAGTTACATCCACAAATGCCAGTTAAAACTGTACTGTGCCAAAAGGAAGCCCTATGTTAACAATGTCTAAAAGCACCATTGACTTCTCTGGGCTCTGAGGCATCTGGGATGGACCAAATCAGTATTTTAGGTATTGTTTGGGAGAAATGGATGCCGTGTGCTCCGGACCAAAGAAGAAAAGGATCATTCAGACTGTTACCAGCAACAAGTTTAAAAGCCAGAGTCTGTCATGGTATGGGGTTGTGTCAGTGTGCTTGGCAAAGGTAACTTGCACTTTTGTAATGGCACCATTAATGCTGAAAAGTACATAGAGATTTTGGAGCACAATATGCTGCCTTCAAGAAGACATCCTTTCCAGGGACGCCCATGCAGATTTCAACAAGACAATGCAAATAATTCAGGAGGGCTAATAATTCTGAATTTTAGGAACTTTAGACTCCTATTGTTTTTATACTGC
>CAIGQV010019081.1:9720041-9731085 GCA_903798115.1 Danio jaintianensis | reverse complement strand
TAAGCATATAAAGGGGTTCGAGATCAGGTAGGTCTCGAGAGCTCCCCAAAATGCTATTTAGCTCGGGACAGCAGCCGTATATTTCGAAGAACCTCCCCCCAAAAGCAAGGAAGTTTAATTTATATCCGGCTGCTGGATATAATGGTTTCAGGAAAGGAAGAAAAGAGGGCTCCTGCGGGAGCAAAGGGTGAAACAGACTCCTGTGGGAGCCCGAGCAGGGGAGGGGTGGGGTGGTGGAGGGGGCCAAGAAACGGGGGGGGGGGGGGGGGGGTTGACTCGTTAAGAGTCAAAATGCTCAAGGAACACTCCTGACGGAGATAGAGCTGGGGAGTGACAGCACTATATATAAATATATATGTATATATGAGTCTATATAAATATATATATATATAATGGGGTGATCTAAGGCCTGGAGGGGGCGATTAGTAGACTTCTGTGAGTCGAATTGAGTTTTACCTCCTGCGGGAGTAGGGTGCAGTTATTACTTTTTTGCCATCTCCAGCGGGAATCGTGAAGTGGGATTTGGACGGTGGAGATTCCTGCTGGAGGGTGAGTGGCAAGTTTGGCGAGGACTCCTGTGGGAGTCGAATGCTCGAGGAACACTCCTACTGGAGATAGAGCGGGGAGTGACAGCGCTCTATATAAATATATATCTATGTACGCCATTCCATAGATATATATATATAATGAGTTTCAGTGGCCTGGAGGGGGCCGTGACATGACCCCTGGGGGTCATAGCCCGGGGAACAGAGCTAGGTGGCCGACTCCAACAGGAGTCTGGGAAAGGGGATTTGGACGGTGAAGACTCCTGTTGAAGGATGACAGGGCGAGACTCCTGTGGGAGTCGGGTGCTCGAGGAACACTCCGTAAGGAGATGGAGCGGTGAGTGACAGCGTTATATATACATATATATTTATACACATGCATATATAGATATATATATATGATGAGATTACTAAGGCTTGGGGGGGGCAGTGAGATGATTCCTGCGGGAATCGAAGCTCGGGGTAACACTCCTGTGGGAGTCAGAGCCTTAGGGGGGCAGGGTCCGGCAGGAGTCGGGAAAAAGGAGGGGGCGGTGAAAACTCCTGCGGAAATGGCCGGGGGGGGCGGGGTGACAATGGGCCTTGGAATTTAAATTAATTCATGTCAAGGGGAGAAGGCTGAGTATTACTCAGCTGGAAGGAAGAAGGGAAAGCGGCTGGGTCATGCCCTCGCCCTTGGGTAGTTGGAGGTCAGTGGCTGGCGAGGGTCATCTGGGCTTCCTTTAGGTGCCTTTGGCTAAGACGTATGTACGTCTTGAAGGCATCGGATGACCACCTGCCCAGAGTTTGGATCTGTTGCTGCGACAGCCCTTTTTGTGCTGCTGTGGTGGCTGCTCCTATCCTAAAAGAGTGACTGGAGTATGAGTCTGGGGGGAAGCCTGAGAGGCGGAGGACTGCTTTAAGGTGTTTCTGAAACCAGAAACGTGTAACTAGGCAGTTAGTGTCGTCTACAAATAGGGGGGAGAAGGGACTAGGGCTTTGAGATTTCCTAAAGAGAAAAAAGGCCATAAGTGTTTGGAAAGGGCGTGTGGGTGAGGGAAGATCAAATATGTATATGAAATGTCCTTTGCGTGATTGGTCTGTTTTACTTTGTTTAATAAGGAATAAAATTGTTTCCTCATCTAACAGAGTTAGATCTGAGATGGTGGGGTGAATGCCTGGGTTGAATTTGGATATTGTAGTGATTTCGGAGCATCTAAGGAAACCGAAAAAGGAAAGATTAAACATAGCATCAAGGGTACGATCTGTATTGGTGGATATGTAGCCTTTGCGAAGAGTAGTGATGCATTTGGAGAGGATGTTTTGAGTGATGGGTAGCCTGGGGTCTGGAGAGGGGGAATGGGCTTTCTGGATACCTTTGATAAGGAGGCCGGTTTGGGAGTTAGAAATGGTTTCTGATGGGGAGCCGTGAATTAATTTATGAAAGAAATTAATCCCACTTAGATAGCTTTTAATGGAGTTGGCTTGAATATTTTTGGAAGTGTGTAGATGAGTGATGAAGGATGTAATGGTGAGCAGGGAAAAATTGGGAAAGGGTGTGTTGTACGGGGTGTGGAAATGTTTGAAAGAATTCCATGCTGAGAGGTATGATTGTAGGGTTCTGGGGGCTACGGCTTGTAGAATGAGGGAAATGGATGTTTGGTGTAGGTTGTGCATAGGGTGGTTTATGGAAATATTATCTCTGAATATGGAGGGATGGGCGTTGGATGAGGATCCGCTTCTGGGGCCAATCGCCGAAATCTCTGGAAAGAAAAGCGAGAAAGAGAGTCAGCAATTTGATTTTTGCATCCTGGTACATGTTTTGCAGTTATAATAAATTGTTTTATGGCTGATGTCCAAACTAGGCGACGAAGAAGGGGCATTAGAGTAGAAGAGTGAGAACGTCCTTTATTAATACATTGCACTGCTGCTTCATTATCGCTGTGGACTAAGATACTAGAAGCAGACCATTCGTCACCCCACATGATAATCGCGGCTACTAGGGGGTACAATTCAAATAGGGCTGAAGATTGTAAGGGCAGGGGAATTTCCAGCATTTGCTGGGGCCGGGGAGAGGCGAACCAACGTCCCCTGTAATATCCTCCGAAACCTACGGAGGGGGCGGCATCAGTAAATAACTGAATATCTACGGGAGAGGAAATCAAGTCACTATAGAAGAACGAGCAGCCATTCCAGCATTTAAGAAAGGAAATCCACAGGCTAAGTCAAGACGCCTGGATGGAATCTTTTGGATAAACCGGGAGGGCTGTGGCGGTGGATAGGGTGTATGGGGGACGTGCTGAAGAAATTTGTGCAGGGACCGTGGGGTATTGGGCTGGATCTGTGCCGGAAGTGTGAATGAATGTTTGGTGAAGGGAGGAATAAAAGAGGGGATACTAGCAGGTGGAAAGGAGGTGGGGAGAGGATAATTAATGGAGTTGGAGCTGGTGGTAGGCTGAAGAATATGTGTTGATGTATGGGGGGGGAGGGGGCTGGGGGGGTCAATGGGAATGGAAATCTGGGCATGGGTATGGCTGATAGGAGTGGTGTGTAGAGGGGGGCTGGGAGTAGATCTGGTGTGAGGAGCTGGGGGCCAAATGAGGGGGGTAGTGAAAGATTGTCCAGTGTGAAATGTGGAAGGGTTATTGTCCGGGAGAGTCTCTGTATGTTGTCTTGAAGTTGAAGCTGATGAGTTCCTGTTTCCTTGGGTGCGTAATCTGGATGATGTCTGGCTGGATGCTGTATTTTTCTTAGAAGCTGATTTGGATAATTGAGGATGAGAAAATTCAGTTACGGAGTTAGAGGGTTGATGGTAGGGGGCGTGACGTAAGCTGGTGGATCTTGAGGTGTCCGTGGTGGGCGGAGTCTGCGGAGTAATGGTGGAGTACAGCTTTAAGAGTTCGGCTTTGTTGCAGCGTGAAGGTATGGGAATTCCGGCGTCTGAGAGGGTTTTTCGGAGTTCTGGAATGGTGATTTTATTGGAGACATGGGATGACAATCTGGCAAAGGCATAGGAGGAAGCGGGTGAAGGTAGGTGGCGGCTGAATGTAGTTGGCGAGGGTGAAGTTTGCCGGCGTTGAGTAGAAGCCGTGCGTATGGGCCTGCGGCCTCTCACTGGGACCTCGGCTTCTATTTCTCGTCTTGTCGGGGTTGTGTGGCGTTGTACCGCTGCTGGTGTGTCGGGGAGAGCGGAGCTCTCGCTGGTAGACTTGCCGGTGTTGTTGTTGTTCATTTCCGATGCTTGAAATGGCGTTGTAGTTTCGTTTGCAGGGCTGGGTAGATTGCTTGAAGAGCTGAGTAGTTTCGCCTGAAAGCTGCGTAGGTTTGCTTGACGGGCTGGATGTTTTTCGTTTTGAATGCTGAGTGGTTTCCTTGAAAGGTTGGGTGATTTCGCTGGAGAAGGCTGAGTAGCTTCGAGCTAGTATTCTTCCGAAATGAAGATAGATCGGTAGAGGAAATCGGTTTATTTATTGTGAGCTTGAATCGATCTGATTGGATTAATACTGATTACCGATGAGTAACCAGTCGTGCTCAATCATATCACGTGCTCCTCTCGAAATTAGTTTGTGAAACTTCACGTTTTTAACTGGGTGCTGCATGCGTGTCGCTCCCAATATGCGTGCCTCCATTGGAAATAATGAACTTGCATGCAGAAAAGACACGATGTGAACGGCCGCCGTCATCTCCAGCAGTTGATCTTCTTCTTGCACAGACATGCTGGATTCACCTGATTTGTTGACAAATGGGTTACGGATCCATTCCTTGGCAGTTTGTGGGTCCTTCACTGGGCCATTTCCCCTTCGCAAAGAAACTTTCCAAAGACGTCTGTTTCTTACTCATTTTGCTAGCTTGTGGGTTAAATTTTGGCACTCAAATAACTGAGATGTAACCGAGAGATAAAAGATTTTTCAAAATAGAAGATTGTTCAGACTCAGATAATAAATAAAACAGAAATAATTAATGATTTCTTGTGCGGCCCCGTACCAACTGACCCACGGCCCGGGGGTTGGGGACCACTGGTCTACAGAACAAACCACTGTTATACAATGACTTGCTTAATTACCCTAACTTGCCTAATTAACCTAATTAACCTAGTTAAGCCTTTAAATTGCACTTTAAGCTAAATGGTAGTATTTTGAAAAATAACTAGTAAAATAGTATGTAAAGAAATCAGTTATTACAAATTAGTTTCCTTCCGTTAAACAGAATATATACGAGGGGGGGTGTTGGGGGGTAATAATTCAGGAGGGCTAATAATTTTGATTTCAACTATATCATTCTCCAGTATACAACCAGCTATATGGTCACTTTTAGTAAAAAATTAAAGTAAATCAATGAACTAATATACTTTTCGCATAGAGCTTCAGTTTTCTACACTTTCTTTCTTTCTTTTCTGTAAGCCTACCTCCCACACACTCAGACATGAGCTTCCTGCTTCCGAACAGTGGAAGCGGATGTCAGTCGTGCCTGAAGAACATTCACTCCCCACAGACTCGCTGCATGCATGAACAGCTCACTTTCATGAAAATGAAGCTCGCCTCCGAGCCTTTTGTGCTCAAATGCTAATGTCAGCTGGGAAATCTGCTACATGTAATCCTCTTTTTGAATTCGAAAGGCAATGTGAATGATCAGTAAACAACAGTGATGGGAAGATGAACACTCCGAGGAACAACTGAGTGCTAGTGCTCAGGAGAAGACTGAGTAAACAGAATTCAAAGTGTCTTGGAGGGATCCTCGGGCAAAGATGGGCTCCTGGTTTGGAAAGCTGACATTGTAGCTTTGGTCTTGACAGTAATTTAAGGTGGTCTTGGTGTAAAATGGTTCAAGGAATGTAGGCAGTGCAGTTACTGAGAGGTTCATAGCTGCACCAAATAACCACCCATGGAAATGTGTTTGGTATTTGATACAGATAGACTAGTATATGGATAATGTACAGTGGTCCCTCGCTATAACGGGGTTCACCTTTCGCGGTCTCGCAGATTTTTTTTTGGTGCAATTTGACATGCTTTTTTTTTCTTCTTTTTTTTTTCTCTACAGCGCATTGTGTTCTGCGTCCTGATTAGCTGTAGACCATCATCAATCAATCTCCTCCGTGTTTCCTGTACAGTACAGAATGCTTTCAGCTTGCCAAATTAACATAAATCTTCGATCGCTAGCAGTGTGAGTTTCAACAAGGATGCAAAAATTGTAACTGTCCACAGCAAGACCATCGTAAAGGGTGGTCGCACACCGGATGCACCACGCCACGCAGCGGCATGCAAACATAGGTTTCTATCAGGGTACGCACATCGGCGCCGCAAGTCGGCGGCTGTCTGCGGTGCCCAGCTACGACTCAGAACACTGTTCATATTTCTGCCGCGCCACAGAGCGCCATCTGAATAATTTCATTTTAAATAACATGCGAATGTGCGCGTCCGGTGTGTGTTACTTCCAACTATCATGTGTGCGGCGCATCCGCTGTGCGACCCCCTTAAGGATTTAGTCTGCTTTAGCTTTGTGGATCAGTGACTGCAGGAAAAGAACATTACGCTGGATGCCAACATTATCCACACAAAAGCAAAAAAACTTTATATACCTTTTGCTAACAGCGATGAATGTTTGCGCCTGACAACAGGTTTTGATCTTTGGTTTCATTCTATAATACTGGACTTATTTTTCCACGAAAGTTTGAACTTTGAGAGTGTTTAAACAAGAGAGAAAAGTGTGAAAATGTTAATGCCTGTCTGAGAAAAGTGTATAAAGTGTGCAGTGAGGGGTTTTACAGCCTTAAAACATCTATAATAATTATAAAAATAAAGCTGACTACTTCGCGGATTTCACCTATCGTGGGTTATTTTTAGAACATAACTCCCGCGATAAATGAGGGACCACTGTACATAGTAAAAATAGACAATGTTACATTCCAGGGTGTTTTGAATGTATGTTGTGTTTGGTTTCTTTCCTCCCTCTCTCTCTCTTTCTGTTACCTGTTTCTTAACCAGGTGTAGAGGAGAGGAAGTTGATTGACTGCTCGTTGCCCTGCAAGCTTAAAAGCTGACCAGTTTGCAAGCCACATTGAAGCTTGCTTCTAGAGTGTTGTGGATAACTTATTGAAGGTAAAATCTTTTGTAAAGCTATTTGAAACGGCCATTTTATTTCTAAAACCCTTTTTCTCTTGTTTATGTTTAGTTAGGGAGTTAGTGTACATTTCTGTTGTTAATTTAATTTTACTTTGTCAGTTTAGACAGTTTTACTCCCTAACTAGCTAGAGCGTACTTTTGTTTGTTTTGGCCTTACACCCTCCTGAAGCCTAATTGCTTCCCAGTTTTGTTTTATCATTGTACATTTTTGTTAATAAATTCTTTAATTGAAATTGGTGTGTTGTCGTGAAGGCAGGAAATTGATATACATTCACCCCAACCAACCTTTTCACTGTTGCTCTCTCACTCCTAGACACATACCATCAGGGATGTAACAATAGTTTGAATAATGTACATAGTTTAAAAAAAAAGGCAGATTATTCACAAAGCGCATTTAAAAACACTAGTGTGCACCAAAAGTGCACTTAAAAACATAACTAATAGACCACTGTAAAAAAATTCTGGGTTCCACACAATAAATTTGTGTTGAGAGAACATGAAGAAATCAAGTTAACTTCTTTGTTTTTACTAATTTAAGTGGATTGAACATAAAACAGTTAAATTGGCCCCAAAAAAGCTAAAAAAATTGTGTTTTTTTATTTTGAGCGCATGAAGTACCAACATAAATATTAATCAAATGCCATGGAATACAAATAAGTCTTTAAGATTAAAAAAACCTGAAATGCACTTTAAAATGTATTAATTGTAATTTTAATTACTTAAAGTGAGTAAAACCATTGTCTTTAAAGCAACAATTTATTTAATACTTAAGTAAAGTAACTAAACGCTTTTTACAGTGTGGAATGGACAGATCTAATGTCCTGAGGTAGGCTTTTTTCCTTAACTGGAAGAAACTAATCTTCACTGCACTTATATGTAAAATTCTAAGTCAAAAATGACACCCAGGTTTTTCGCAAAAGGATGAATATTGGACGACACAAAGTCAAGATAACCAGATTACTATAAAAATAATCAGAAAAATTAAAGTTGCATGCAAATGGGATTGAAGATGTGTCTCTTGTCATGTAAAAATCTTAAAGGCACAATATGTTTCAAAGAACATTCAAATACAGAAAAATATACAATTTTAACTAGAGTGACAGTGTGCTGTTTGGCTATGCTAATAACGTCACACACCCTCGATTTCTGGTTTGGTTTTATTGAAAACACCAACTATGCTTTATTATGTTGTGTGTTTTTATTAGACTGGACAGAGCAGCATTATAACAAGGCTAAAATGTATTTAGTCTGATAAAAACAATCAAATTACACCTTTGTTTGTTGTGAATATGCACCCTCTAGTGGCAAAAATTACATATTGTGCCTTTAAATCCTTACACTGTAAAAAGCAACAGTTATCTTAACTTTAAAAATTTAGTAAGCGCTAATTATAAAAATTAGCATAATTATAAAAATTAAATTATGTGAACTTAATAGTTCTAAGTTGCAACAGAAATACTTTACATTTTTTGTGTGTTTTATTAGACTGCACAGAGCAGCATTATAACAGAAGGCTAAAATGTATTTAATCTGATAAAACAGCGCTGCTTCAAATTACGCCTTTGTTTGTTGTGAATATGCGCCCTCTAGTGGCAAAAATGACATTTTGTGCCTTTAAATCCTTCCACTGTAAAAAGCGATAGTTAACTTTAAAAATTGAGTAAGCACTGCCTAAAAATTATTATGTAAATGAACTATGTGCATAATTATAAAAATTTAGTTACATGAACTTAATAGTTCTAAGTTGCAACAGAAATACTTTACGTTTTTTAAGTAAAATCAACTTGTCACTTTTAAGGCAATGGGTTTACTCACTTTTTTAGTATGTATATACGGTTATATGTGTATGTATACAGTTTTAATGCTATTCAAAGTAACATTCTAAGAGCAAACTCAGTTGCGTGCATTGTAAAAAAAACGAAATAAAAAACAAATAAGTTCTTCAAGTTATACAAAGTTTAACTTAATATTTTTTGTCAACTTGATTGATGTAAGTTGAGATGACTAGAAAACTAATACATTTAAAGCAGCAAGAAGTTTTTATACAATGTCAGTCGAGCTATTTGTATTTCTCACAGAGCGTTTGCATGAATAGTGTTCCAAATCAATCACTTATAAGGTTCCATCTCAGTCGTCTTAGAAGGCAGCAGTCTATGTAGTGTATAGACAATGAGGCGGCTCAATAGCTTTTGGATCAGAAGTGTGTTTGGGCTTAAGGCTTGTTTATGCTTATTTCCATTTGAAATGAGGTAGCCTCGTGCACACACAACACAACAAAAAGTCATCTAATCCAGATGTGATTTTAATCTCCAGGCGCATTGGCAGGCTTGAATGGATTATCAATGCCCCAGTGCACCGTGTGAATGTCTCATTCCAAGCGGAGAGTTTCTGCCTCCTGCTGACATTTTTTCATCAATAAAAATTAACATTTAATTCTCAGGCGCTCTGAGCCGGACCCGTGACTGTGCCAGCAGTTAATGGGGCACCGGCAATATTAGCCCTCAAAACCACTGGATCGATAGTAGTTATTACTATTATTATTACCCCCGCTGATAGTATTGCTGTAATTGGTATTGTGTTTTATGGTCACCATTAAACAGGATGTCAAAGATATTATCAGTTGGATGTTTAATAGCATTTGGGAAGGAGAAAATGATGCTACAGTGGTAACTGGACTGAAATGCATAAGGTTAAGGCCTTCTGTGCTTGCTTAAATAGCCAGAAATGGACCCAGTCTCAAACAGCAAAAACCAACTTATACACTACCTGACAAAAGTCTTGTCGCCTATCTAAGTTTTAGAAACAACAAATAATAACTTGACTTCTAGTTGATCATTTGCTATCAGAAGTGGCTTATATGAAAGGCAAAGGCCTCTAGATTACTCTTATTTTACCAAAATAAAATATGATCATGCCTTGATTCATTCATTCATTCATTTTCTTTTCGGCTTAGTCCCTTTATTAATCTGGGGTCGCCACAGCGGGATGAACCGCCAACTTATCCAGCATTTGTTTTACGCAGCGGATGCCCTTCCAGCTGCAACCCATCACTGGGAAACATGCCTTGATTTTTAATTATTTAATTAGGACAGTAAGGTCTGACTTTGCTTAGACAAAAGTCTTGTCACTTAACAGAAATAATATGCAGTATAGAATATAAAGTCATGGTGCAGTGGGAAAAGAATTAATATTGTGTATGACTCCCATGAGCTTGGAGGACTGCATCCATACATCTCTGCATTGACTCAAATAACATATTAACAAAGTCATCTGGAATGGCAAAGAAAGCGTTCTTGCAGGACTCCAAGAGTTCATCAAGATTCTTTAGATTCATCTTTAATGCCTTCTCCTTCATCTTACCCCAGACATGCTAAATAATGTTCATGTCTGGTGACTGGGCTGGCCAATCCTGGAGCACCTTGACCTTCTTTGCTTTCAGGAACTTTGATGTGGAGGCTGAAGAATGAGAAGGAGCACTATCCTGCTGAAGAATTTGCCCTCTCCTGTGGTTTGTAATGTAATGGGCAGCACAAATGTCTTGATACCTCAGGCTGTTGATGTTGCCATCCACTCTGCAGATCTCTCGCACGCCCCAAAACTGAATGTAACCCCAAACCATGACTTCTCCTTCACCAAACTTGACTGATGTCTGTTCAACAGGTGATTCATTGGAAAAATCTACCTTCTGCCACTTTTCCAAATGATCAACTAGAAGTCAAATTATTATTTGTTGCTCTTACAACTGAGATCGACGCATCTGCTGCGTAAAACATATGCTGGAATGGTTGGCAATTCATTCAGCTGTGGCGACTCCTGATAAATAAGGGACTAAGCCGAAGGAAAATGAATGAATGAATATAATTAAACTTATTTAATTACTAATTACTAATCATTAAAATTATATTCTTTTATTACTATGTCTGAAAAGTAACTTAATTACTCGATAAGCAATTTAATTACTTGACTCAACACTACTTAAAATCCTAACAATAGAAATAAAACTATTTTAATTCTTTAAATTTGAGCCGGGCGTCACGGTGGCGCAGTGGGTAGCACGTTCGCCTCACAGCAAGAAGGTCGCTGGTTCGAGCCTCGGCTGGGTCAGTTGGCGTTTCTGTGTGGAGTTTGCATGTTCTCCCCGTGTTCGCGTGGGTTTCCTCCGGGTGCTCCGGTTTCCCCCACAAGTCCAAAAACATGTGGTATAGGTAAATTGGGTAGGCTAAATTGTCCGTAGTGTATGTGTGTGAATGAGTGTGTGTGGATGTTTCCCAGTGATGGGTTGCAGCTGGAAGGGCATCCGCTGCGTAAAACATATGCTGGATAAGTTGGCGGTTCATTCCGCTGTGGCGACCCCGGATTAATAAAGGGACTAAGCCGAAAAGAAAATGAATGAATGAATGA
>CAIGQV010019081.1:9695495-9713718 GCA_903798115.1 Danio jaintianensis | reverse complement strand
CAAACCTGCTATTATTATCAACCAATATCTAAGTGCGAACTCTTGAAATAACAGTCACTGCACTCCCAACGAAATGGTAAAGGATTTTAATCTAATGAATACATATTAAACCTCTTTAACATTATTAATAGGCTACTGAGTGCCTGATGTTGTTAGTTTGTACTGAATCTGTTGTACTGTTCTGACTTTCGTTTTCAAACCGTCTGCTAGTTATTTTGTTTTCAAGATCTGAGATGAACTATCTGCTGCTGCTTTCAGTAATATGGCAATAAATGTTACATACAACGGTATTTAAACTCACATTTAACACTGAATAAAGCACATAATCTGTACCTGAGGGGATTTTTGTCATAGTAGTATATATGCGGAAATAGAAAGCATTTCTAAATTTGAAATTTCATGCGTCGCTGTCACAGATTCTTAGGACAAAAACTCCTTTCAACATGGAAAAGATACCTTTTATCGCTTTGCAGTGCCGCCTCACGTGTTGTTAGGACACGGTGTTGGGTTTAGGTATTACATTTTCAAAAATTACAACAAAATGACATTCTAGGATCAACATAGATGTTCATCCAAGATCCCATCGTACTTGGCAAAATCACACCCACCGCATGGTAACGGAGAAGTAGTTCTTCCAGGTTTGATGACTGCATTACATTCCTTTAAAGGGACAGTCATTTACTCAGCCTTCACTTGTCACAAAACCAGTTTGAGTTTCTTTTTTTCTCTTGAACACAAAATAAGCTATTTTGAAAAATGTTGGAAACTGGTTAGCATTGAGCATTAAGATGCAATGGAAGTCAATGTTTAGAGGTTTCTTCAAATGTGTTCAACAGAAAAATGAAACTCATAAAGGTTTGGTGTAAATTTACGGGTGAAATTTCTCTTTAACCAGGCCCTAAAACTAACATTTTGTCACACTTAGAAACAGCCTGACATTTTTTTTAAACCTTTCATGAAACTTGCATTATTATTGCATTATTTCAATTAATAAAAAACTCATTCTATCAAATCATTTCAACAAACATAAAAACAGGAAAGACCTCAAATTGCATTTTTTTATAATTCTTAAATTATTTATAAAAGATTTATAAACCATTTTAATAAAAAAAAAAACCTTGGGATGATTTCTACTGGTGCATTTCGCACTGTTCAATTTGCATACTGTACCAATGACTCAACTCGATTTATTTAATAGAGTCAAAGTGGATCATGAATCGCTCACATGGAAAGTTCATTCATTCATTCATTCATTTTCTTTTCGGCTTAGTCCCTTTATTAATCAGGGGTCGCCACAGCTGAATGAACCGCCAACTTATCCAGCATATGTTTTACGCAGCGGATGCCCTTCCAGCTGCAACCCATCACTGGAAAACATCCATACACACTCATTCACACACATACACTACGGACAATTTAGCTTACCCAATTCACCTATACCACATGTCTTTGGACTTGTGGGGGAAACCGGAGTACCTGGAGGAAACCCACGCCAACACGGGGAGAACATGCAAACTCCACACAGAAACGCCAACTGACCCAGCTGAGGCTCGAACCAGCGACCTTCTTGCTGTGAGACGAATGTGCTACCCACTGCGCCACCGTGCAGCCCCCACATGGAAAGTTTAAAGTAATTCAGAGCATCAGATTACATTTTTAAAAATCTTTTAAATTACTACACAGTTTTTGCATTTGATATTATTATTTTTTTGGGGCTTGTCTTTAAAGTGTTACCACATTGTTTTCCAAATTATTAGCAGTACTCCCAATTCATAGTTTGTAACTATTTAAATTAGCAAGATATGCACTTAGCAAGATTGGGCTCTGACAAATACAGCTTTACCACAGCACTTGCCATCTTGAGTATCAAAGCACAAAACATGCTGTAAAACGGGGTGTGGATACTGTGAGATAAAGTAAGTGTTTCCTTTCTTTTCTTTATCTTCTCTTGAAGTTTAGTGTTTTTCACACCATGAAAATGAAGACGACAATTTCTTTTGTACAAATATTGAAGCTTTTTGATGGAAAATACTTTGCAAACTTTATGATCCAACCTCAAAAAACAAACAAAAAAAAAAATCTGAAACTGTATTTTATGACCTCTTAAAAAAGTATTTTCTTTTAACTTTAACAACTTGAATCTCTTTTCTCAACATTAATATTACCCTAAATGTATTAATAAACACACTTTGAATATCCATTTTGACACAGTTGACGTGCTGTTTTAACACTCCTGAAACTAATTTAGAAAGGACAGTATGCAAATGACGATACATTTCAGAGAGCGCATTTTAAACTAGATACAGAGGCTTGCACTAAATCTACATTCTGAGGAAGCGGTTCCACTCAAAACTACATTTTAGGGATCAAATCCTAAAATATGGCTTAAGGAGAAATGCGGTAACTGATTTAAGGGAATAAATGACTCTGCATTGCTGAATTATTGAAAACTTAATACACATCTTGAGTCTAGAAGCCTCCTTTCCTCTCATCGTGGTTGCATTACCACCTCCGCTGCTGTGCATGAAACTTTCAATAATTAAAGCCTTGTCTTCAATTATTCCCACTTTCACTTTTTAGTTTAACATTTGAATAATATTTCGTCTTCTTCAATCTGTAGAAGCCAAACAGAACCGAATATTATATCACAGAAGACGTATTCACAGTAGGTTTGGGGTGTGCTATCTTACAGTTACTATCATAAGAGTTTATAGCACGGATAGAAGTTTTGCGTCTATCTTTATTACACGCCTGAAGAAATGTGAAATAAAAAAAGGCAACCTCCTTTTTACGATTCGGATAAATAATTCAAATAATAATTTTCCTTCTGTACCCTTAAAGTGTAATAAATCGTTCACCTACAAAAGGTGTTAGAGCTCATAAGAGAGTCTCGCGCGGGAGTGTAGTCTAATTGAGTGTATGAACTGATCTGTAATGACCTCTGTGGTATAACTCAAGATTACAGCCATCAATAACCGCCATTTACAGCAGGGACACATAGTAAATCAAATGCAGATGGAAGGGAAATGATATCCGTGATCGTGTGTGCGTCTCCCCGAGGGCTTGTACGGTTCGCCAAACACAGAGTGGACAAAGCCGGTGACATTACTGCTTTTTGCCGCGGCTGCATTATTCATGTGAAATTGCCATATTTCATGCTCGAATTATGAGAGCGTATTGGCCTCACCGTATGTGAGCGGGGGAACATTATATTGCTAATATGACATGGGGTCACTCAGCCGCAGGGATGCATTTAGGCTAATGTCATATAGATCCTCGGGCTGAACGACAGTAAATTAAGCAATTTTCCTGCGAGGACAGAACATACAGTGCAGGTGGGTGGATGAAGCTGCGTGTAGTGCTTGTGTTCCTCTGAAGGGGAAGCGGATGCTGCCACACACATACACAAATGCACGTAATGTATTTCATACAGTCAAAACCACTTATTAAATGACCCTATCGACCCCTACTTCTAAACCCAACCCTCACAGGAAACCTGTGGCAAAATAAGACCCCATTTAGTATGATTTTTAAGCATTTTTAGTTACAAGGACATAAGTTGAAGTCAAAATTATTAGCCCTCCTGTGATTTTTTTTTTTCTTTTCTTTTTAAAAAAATTCCCAAATGATATTTAACAGAGCCAGGAATTTTTCACAGTATTTCCGATAAATTTTTTTCTTCTGGCGAAAGTCTTATTTGTTTTATTTCAGCTAGAATAAAAGCAGTTTAAAAAATTTTTTACAACAATTTTAGGGTCAATATTATTAGCCCCCTTAAGCAACATTTATTTTCAATTGTCTACAGAGCAAACCATCGTTATACAATGACTTGCCTAATTACACTAACTTGCCTAGTTAACCTAATTAACCTAGTTAAGCCTTTAAATTGCACTTTAAGCTGAATACTAGTATCTTGAATAATATCTAGTAAAATAATATGTACTGTCATCATGACAAAGATAAAAGAAGTCAGTTATTAGAAATTAGCTTTTAAAGGCCACCTATGATGAAAATCATATTTTTTAAGCTGTTTGGACAGAACTGTGTGTAGGTATAGTGTGTCCACAGTCATATTGGGGTGAAATAAAGACAAGTTTTTTTTTTTTTTTCCTGACGTTAAAATAGTATCCAAATCCCTCCCATCCAAATCCCTCCCATTTTGAGGCCGAGCCTTGCAAAAGCAGTGCAAAGCTAACGTGTGTGTCTGCGTGCGTGCGCGTGCACGCAAGCGAACATTATAACGTCATTGTGTGTGACTCATTGCTTCAGAAAGGCTTAAATTAACTCCACAACAAATATATCAAATAACCGCTGTGAAAGTTCTTACTATAGTAAGGGAGATCTGCTTCATTCTTGTCTGTCACTGAGCTGTTTGTCTACATGAAGACTATGGCTGTGACACGCACGTGGGAACGGTGGGCGGGGAGAACCAGCTCATTAGCTTTAAAGGCACAGGCAACAAAAACAGCTACTATGTCCAAACAGCTCACATTTCCCAGATTTAAAAAGTTATAATAAATAATCTGATGGGTATTTTGAGCTGAAACTTTACAGACACATTCTGGAGACACAAAAGATTTATATTAAATCTTGAAAAATGGTTAAAATTGGTGCCCTTTAAAACTTCCTATTCCTGCACCTGTTAAACAAAAACGCTTACAAAAATTAACCATTGGTTTATTACAGTAAAAGAGAAACAACGATCCTTCATTTATTTTTGGAGTATTGATTACCAATTGTACGACCAAAGTTTTACTACAAATATCATGGTTAATCTGTGCTTATAGAGTAGCAAAAGTAAGGTTTTTTTTTTAGTTACCATGGATTAACCACAAACAGTTTGGTTGTAAAACCATTTATTTTTTTAATAAGTGAAGAAGAATACGAAGAATATGGCATATGCTTACTATCATATTGTATTAGATTTACATAATTACATAAAGGGGCGGTGCAGTGGCGCAGTGGGTAGTGCTGTCGCCTCACAGCAAGAAGGTCACTGGTTCGAGCCTCGGCTGAGTCAGTTGGCATTTCTGTGTGGAGTTTGCATGTTCTCCCTGTGTTCGCGTGGGTTTCCTCTGGGTGCCGGTTTCTGGTTTCCCCCACAGTCCAAAGACATGCGCTATAGGTGAATTGGTTAAGCTAAAAAAAATTGTCCGTAGTGTATGTGTTTGAATGGGAGTATATGGGTGTTTCCCAGTGATGGGTTGCAGCTGGAAGGGCATCTGCTGTGTAAAACATATGCTGGATAAGTTGGCGGTTCATTCTGCTTTGGCGACCCCTGATTAATAAAGGGACTAAGCCGAAAAGAAAATGAATGAATGAATGAATTACATAAAGGTGTAGACTTAACACTAAGAAGTAACATTTCATTCACCATAAAAGAAACATTTGCCATTTGGAATCTGCACAATTTATTTCTAAACTATAACTTGTGGTAAACTTGGGGAAAACTGCATCTTTGGCACCATGAAGTATTATGTTTATAATCTTTCCGAAGCTACAGCTGCATATGTAGCAGCCAGATAATTGCATATGCTGGAAAAACAGAGTTAAAAACACGATAAGCTCATGTTTGTCAGGGGAGAGAAAGTAATAGAAAAAGTGACAAGCCGGAGGTTTCATTTATTTAACTTTCAATCCGAGAACAGAAACATCAGCAACAAATTCCTCATGACTCTGCAAAGCACTTCTCCTCCTTCAATTCAGCTCAGTGTGCTCATATTAATGCTCCTGTCCCTCCTGCCTCGCGTCCGGCTGACAACGAAGAAAGAAAAGTTCAATTTTTCAAGTATGTGCAAGTGCATAAATTAATTTGAGACATTATAGTTCATTCTGAAGGTATCATTTCAGTCAACATTGTTGCAGTATTTTTTTTTCTTTTTCAAATATTTCCTAAATGACGTTTAATAGAGCAAGGAGTTTTTCACAGTATTTCCTGAAATATTTTTTCTTCTGGAGAAAGTCTTATTTGTTTTATTTTGGCTAGAATGAAAGCAGTTTTTTATTTTTTTAAAACCATTTTAAGGTCAATATTATTAGCCCCCTTTTTCTACAATAGTTTGCCTAATTGTCCTAATTAACCTAGTTAAGCCTTTAAATTGAACTTTAAGATTAATGCTAGTACAAATATCTAGTAAAATATGATTTTGATATGAAAATATGAGTACTGTCATCATGGCAAAGATAAAAGAAATCAGTTATTAGAAATGAGTTATTAAAACTATTATGTTTAGAAATGTGTTGAAAAACAATTTTCTTTCCGTTAAACAGAAATTGAGGAAAAATATATACGGGGGATAATAATCAACTGTATATATTTTTTTATATTTATCATTTATTTTGTGTGTTTGAAATAATTTGTTTTACTTATATATTTACTTATACAAAATAAGTACCAAAAATGTATTTTATACTTTCATAACTTGAATTATAGTGTCAATCAAACTGCTTTCTAACAGAAACATTCAATGTTTTTTACGTGATTAAAACATTTATTATATTTGTTGCATTTCTCATTCATTCATTCATTCATTCATTTTCTTTTCGGCTTAGTCCCTTTATTAATCTGGGGTCGCCACAGCGGAATGAACCGCCAACTTATCCAGCATATGTTTTACGCAGCGGATGCCCTTCCAGCTGCAACCCATCACTGGGAAACATCCATACACACTTATTCACACACATACACTACGGACAATTTAGCTTACCCAATTCACCTATACCACATGTCTTTGGAATTGTGGGGGAAACCGGAGCACCCGGAGGAAACCCACGCAAACACGGGGAGAACATGCAAACTCCACACAGAAATGCCAACTGACCCAGCCGAGGCTCGAACCAGCTACCTTCTTGCTGTGAGGCGATTGTGCTACCCACTGCGCCACCGCGTCGCCTTGCATTTCTCAAATATATTTAAAATGTTTACTTTCAGAAGCATCTCACAGCTATAGATGAAAAATAAACATTCACACTGTGTGAAACTGTGTCACAGCCTCAAAATATTATGCAATTCTGAGTGTGCCTCACACAGGTGAGTGGGTTTGACAAACCACCTGTAGAAAACACACTCTTTTATCTCTCTGACACTTTAACAGACACTTGCACCAGTTTTGCACATTTGCACCACACATGTTCTTACAATCACTCAACATCACAAAAAAAAAAAATGCATTTAAGGCTAATTTATACTTTCGCCTGGCGCCGTGTTGCGGACCTCTGCTGAGTGCATGTGCGCCTCACGGAACGGACGAGGCTTTTATACTTGACGTGCTTGCCGTTGAGATATTTTTTTAAACCAGTGGTCCTCAACCACCGAGCAGCGGACCGGTATCGGTCAGTGGATCAATTGGTACCAGGCCGCACAAGAAATCATTAATTATTTCCGTTTTATTTATTATCTGAGTCTGAAAAATCTTTTATTTGAAAAATGATCGTATTCTGGGGCATCACGGTTGTGCAGTGGGAAGCATGATCACCTCACAGCAAGAAGGTCGCTGGTTCGAGCCTCGGCTGGATCAGTTGGCATTTCTGTGTGGAGTTTGCATGTTCTCCCCGTGTTGGCGTGGGTTTCCACCGGGTGCTCCGGTTTCCCCCACAAGTCCAAAGACATGCGCCATAGGTGAATTGGGTAGGCTAAATTGTCCGTAATGTATGTGTGTGAATGAGTGTGTGTGGATGTTTCCCAGTGATGGGTTGCAGCTGGAAGGGCATCCGCTGCGTAAAACATATGCTGGATAAATTGGCGGTTCGTTCCGCTGTGGCGACCCCAGATTAATAAAGGGACTAAGCCGAAAAGAAAATGAATGAATGATCGTATTCTCTCGCTTACATCTCAGCCACTTGAGTGCCCAAATTTAACCCACAAACAGCAAAATGAGCGAGAAACAGACATCTTTGTAAAGTTTCTTTGCTAAGGGGAAAAGGCCCAGTGAAGAACCTGCAAACTGCCAAGGAATAGATCCGCAACCCCTTTGTCAACAAATTAGGTAAATCCACTATGTCTGTGCAAGAAGATCAACTGCTTAAGATCGCAAATGACGGCCGTTCGCATATCGTGTCTTTTCTAGAGTTCACGCAAGTTCGTTATTTCCAATGGAGGTGAGCGGCTTGCGCGCACCCAATTAAATGAATCTCGCGAGCGCACCGCAAGTCACGTGACAAGAACTGACCGTTCAGCTTCAGCTTGTATGAAATATACACATTTTGGTCGACAAATTATCTCAGACAAACACAGAACACCCAAACACTGCAGTGCTTTGTAATTTTCTCCTTAAAAAAAACTGGTATCAGAGTGACAGCAATGTTTTGTCAGCTTGTCATCCTCTGAGAAAAAGGTTGATGGTCACCTAGCAACCTACGAACCACCGCATCCCCAACCCCTGCCCCCCCGGTCCGTTATTAGAAATGAGTTATTAAAACTATTATGTTTAGAAATGTGTTGAAAATTTTCTTTCGTTAAACAGAAATTGGGGAAAAATATATACGGGGGGCTAATAATTCAGAATTTTACCCCGGTCCGCGGTAAAATTGTCAAGCGTTGACTGGTTCGCGGAGATAAAAAGGTTGAGGACCACTGTTTTAAACGACAGGGGGCGGTCAAAAGAAACCGACCATAGAATCAGACGCATAAACAGAGAAGTAGGAAGTTTCCAGAACTACGTCATATCCTTAATATCATTCAAGATTATGCCAACATTCCTGACCTATATCACCAATAAAGCCCAGAAAAACAGGGCATCAGTATATAGTAAACTGATAGATTCAAATATTCTTTTCCAGTTATCAAAGAAATTATTTGCTACTTCATTTTAATTTGGTAACTAATTTGGTAACTAATAAATTCTGGGTAAGCTAAAATTGTCCATAGTGTATGAGTGTGTGTATGAATGTTTCCCAGTGATAGGTTGCAGCTGGAAGGGCATTCGCTGCGTAAAACATATGCTGGATAAGTTGGCGGTTCATCCCGCTGTGGCGACCCCAGATTAATAAAGGGACTAAGCCGAAAAGAAAATGAATGAATGAATGAATGAATGAACTAATAAATTCATGTTTTAAATTCAAAATTGTATTATATACATCAATGTAAAACCTATTGGTGGAAAGACATATTCTGTAATTGTTTATTAAAACCACCCGGGTCTCCACTTTTGCCATGGCCTCTCTTTTTTGGTTTTAACAAGCTTATCCCTCAAGTTTTTCTAAACTTTTTAACAAGAACGTTCTTCCTTTCCCTCTGCTGTTGCAATTTCTAGCCAAGAATTATTGGTCATCTGGTTATCCCTATGATCACGCATGGACGGATCATAAAGATGTCTGTACATATTCAACTCAAATGAAATGCGGCTCTGCGTGAACTGTTTGCTCGAGTCTCAAAAACTTTCATGTGCTTCGCCAGCCGAAATGCACGCACCTAAAGTGAACCTCTGCAAACACCGCGATGATGTCACAGTCGCTGTGCGCACTCAAGTGAACTAGCGAACACGTCAAGTATAAATCAGCCTTTATGAAATGAGATTCACACAGGTGAGTGGGCTTGACAAACCACCTGTAGAAACACTCTTCTCTCTATTAAAAACACTACCCCCTCCTTAATCTAGCACTTAATTCTCTGAGCACTAACAGTTGCTTTGTATAATTAGCACTTGTTGTGTGTGTTGCCTCTTTTTGTTGAATCGTTGAATGCCTCCTCAATTGTAAGTCGCTTTGGACAAAAGCATCTGCTAAATGACTAAATGTAAATGTGAGGAAGGTCGAATAAATATCACATAGAGAACATTGTTGGGTTATTTGCAAAAACATTCATTCATTCATTTTCCTTCGGCTTAGTCCCTTTATTTATCAGGAGTCACCACAGTGGAATGAACAGCCAACTTATCCAGCATATGTTTTACACAGCGGATGCCCTTCCAGCTGCAACCCAGTACTGGGAAACACCCATACACTCTCATTCACACACATACACTATGGCCAATTTAGTTTATTCAATTCAGCTATAGCGCATGTGTTTGGACAGTGGGGGAAACTGGAGCACCCGGAGGAAACCCACACCAACACAGGGAGAACATGCAAACTCCACACAGTAATACTACCTGGCCCAGCTGGGACTTGAACCAGCGACCTTCTTGCTGTGAGGCGACAGTGCTAACCACTGAGCCACCATGCCGCCCTTGCAGAAACATGTTATTCATACATTTCTGAAGAGCTTCATGCTTCTCTGGTTTGAACAGTCCCCCTACGTACTCGGCGAGCCACTGGGCAAACTGGTAACAGCTGAAAAGCCGACCACACGGAGGTAAGCGGTCAGCTGGTAAGCGTGAAAAGGAACGGCGTCATACCGCCCCGTAGCGTTCATTTTAAAGACGAAATGCAGCCATACGTACCTCTGGCTAGATAATTCGCGCTCTCCAGAAATGTATTTAGGGCTACGTTTTCAGAATGAGTCTATGTTGAATAAACTGCCAGTGCATGTTGTTATTTGTGCATGTTGCATGTGGTTTAGGGAAGTGGGTGGGCGCGGGTCAATCGGTGCTTTTGAAAATACTATTGGTTGGATTTAGGGAAGGTGGAAGGTGGGTCAGTCAATCGGTCAGTCAGTCAGTCCACAGCGGCCTCTGGTGGATTCACGTGAGGACAGCAGGCGCGAACGGCACTCGCAAGAGAAATTTGAGATCTGAAAAAGTGTACACAGCAGCCTCTGGTGGATTCGCGAAAATAAAAACCGCAAAAAAAACGTACCTCCTTGGACGTATTTGGTGCTCTCCAGAAATGTACTGTATATAGGGGTACATATTCATAATGAGCCTGGGTTGATTTTATTACAAGGTTTTTGTACTGTATTATACAATACCAACCCAGAAAATATATCACTTTAAACTATTAAAAATCTTAATAAAAGTCACTTTTTTGAACTTCATTCATTCATTTTCTTTTTGGCTTAGTCCCTTTATTAATCTGGGGTCGCCACAACGGAATGAACCACCAACTTATCCAGCATATGTTTTACGCAGCGGATGCCCTTCCGGCCGCAACCCATCACTGGGAAACATCCACACACACTAGTTTAGCCTACCCAATTCACCTATACCGCATGTCTTTGGACTTGTGGGGGAAACCGGAGCACCCGGAGGAAACCCACGCGAACACGGGGACAACATGCAAACTCCACACAGAAATGCCACCTGACCCAGCCGAGGCTCGAACCAGCGACCTTCTTGCTGTGAGGTGATTGTGCTACCCACTGCGCCACCGCGTCGCCCACTTTTTTGAACTTTTCATAGTTAAAAGTTGCCATAGGTCCCATAATACAATTCAAAAGCATAAAAAAACTGTGAAAAATAAAAACATGAATCACAAAATACAGAAAACTACAGTGTATATTTCAATTTTCAATAAGTATAATGTCCTATCACTGCAACATGCTTCTTAAAAATAATTTATAAAATAACAATAATTAAATAATTTCGTAAACAATGTATGTGTATAGAAATGATGCATTCTTAAAACATTTTTATTAGGTTTGACGACTTACATCATGGCGTACTTATCATTTTCATGTTGTTTCGTAAACATTTTGCTATTGATGTGGGGTATGGTTGGCACAGGTTTTAATCGTGTGGGTGGGTTTAAGGGGTCGCGCATAATTATCAGTAACTACCGAAATACAGTTATAATTATGCAGGTATTTTAAAAAATAACATGTCCACAATATGTGTATTGTATCAAATGTAGTAGTTAAAACACTTAATAAAAATTCAGTAGCATATTATTAAATATTCATTTTTTTTTTTAAACAAATGAATACAATACTTTCATTACAGCCTTTATTTTCTTGTCAGTGCCAGTCTGGAGTGCTGTGCGACAGGAGAGAATATATTTCTTTTCTATTTTTATCGAGCTACCGCCGAATAACACCTGAAGATCTCCTTCTTTCCATCTCAGCCTCAAAGAAATCCTACTGCAGGCTTTATCTCAGCCTCTTTTCAGGCAATATTTACTGAAATAGTCCCTGGAGGGAATGTATCATAGCAGAGACATGCAGGTACAGTAGGTCTGTGCTGTCGCCGTGAAGAAAAGAAATACATGAACCGTTATATATTCACAGTTATAACTTCTATATGGTTTCATTTGCTAATTGCATTCATTTTCCATTTGATTAGATTATAAAACGACATCTAAATGATTTTACTGGATATTTTTCACAGTTTTGGTTTGTTTAAAAAGAATGTAGACCCAAAAATGAAAATTCTGTCATTATTTACAAGTGTCTCTTTCTTCTGATTGAACACAAAAGAAGGCATTTTGGAGAAAACTAAATAGCTGTAAGCATTGACTTCTATAGTAGGAAATCAAATGCTGTGGAAGTCAATGGTTATACAGTAGGTTTCTTCAGAAAATTCTGTTGATTTTTGTGTTCAACAGAAGAAAGAAACTCATAAAGGTTTAGAACAAGTAAAGGTTGAGTAAATTATCTTAATTGAGTTAAATTCCTCTTTAATTTAACACTTACAATGACATTTTAATCCAAAGATGTTGAATAAAATGCAGAAGTTCATTCAAAGAAAAGAGGATAACTGACACAGACACAGGATAAATACACAGAAATAACGAATATACAAGGAATAGGTGTAACCAATGAAACAATTAGTACCTATGAACTCCAGAAACAGAGAAAAGCCGAATACAGGAATACCAACACAGAACACGACCACTACAAAACCTCATCTTTCAAAAAAATTTAAATTTTTGGGTGAACTATCCCTGTAAGTCAACACTTACAATGACATGCGGATCCAAAGATGTTGAATAAACAAACCAAAATGCAGAAGATTACAACAAAAAGTGATCAGGAATACAAACTAGCATAAACTAACTCAAAGTAAATAGGATAACTGATAACCCGCCCCCCCCCCAAAAAAAAACAACTCATACTAAGGGATATAAATACACATGAATAACTTATATATGAGGATCGGGTGTAGTCAATGAAACCATTGGTAACTATGAACTCCAGAAACAGAGAAAAGGCGAATACAGGAATACCGACACAGAACATGACGATTAAAATATCTCATCTCATTGGATCCAAAGATGTTGAATAAACAAACCGAAATGCAGAAGAATTCATCAGTAATACAAACTAGCATAAAGTTTGTATAACTACAGCAAAGAGGATAACTGACAAAAAAACGACTCATACTAAGGGATATAAATACACATGAATAACTTATATATAAGGAATGGGTGTAATCAATAAAACAATTAGTAACTATGAACTATGAAATAACATTTTTGGGTGAACTATCCCTTTAAGTCAACACTTACAATGACATACTAATCCAAAGATGGTAAATAAACAAACCGAAATGCAGTAGATTACAAAATTATATAAATATATATTCACATCAGAAATACAAACTAGCATAAACTAACTCAAAGTCGAAGGATAACAAGGATCGGGTGTAATCAATGAAACAATTAGTAACTAAGAACTCCAGAAACAAAGACACACAGTAAAAAATATTCATGTTTTTATTTTTAATTTTTCCCCATTTATTTATTGCATTATGGGACCTTGATCTTTCTTCTAAAAAATCTTTAACATTGATAGGTTCGTAAATGTGATTTTTATTAGCATTTTTAATAGTTTAAAGTGATATATTGTCTGGGTTGGAGTTGTGTATTATGGTACAGTAGGGGATAGCGGGGACGAAAGTAACATTTTTCATAAAAACCTAATTTTAAAAAATATAATTTTTGCTGTGGTAACTAACTCACAAGTGTGGTCTATCAAAATCAGGTGTTATTTTGTATCAATGTGAACAACGCAAATATAACTTCACTTTAAACAAAAGTTGCACATTGTTACTTTTGACCCCATCAGCAGCGATGAAAGTAACACACGTGTGGGTCAAAAGTAACACAACAATATTTGCTAGATTTACTGGCTTAATATTGTTTATTTTAAATATATCTGACTATAACCTTGTTAATGTTAACTGCAAACATATTTTGTCCTTTATTTTTGCAAAAAAATATTAAACGGCATTTTCATTTTAAATTTCAGTTCCATCAAATGTTCCAAAAAGCAATCCAACAATGCAAAGTGTTAACATTTTCTACAATTTATGAATATTTTTTTGTTATTATTGGCAAAATGCATTCATTTTTTAAAACATCTGAATCCAAACACTGCAAACTCTAATGTGGAAGCAAAAAATAAGGTTTGGCTATTAGCAGTGGGACATAAATAACAGTGTTACTTTCGTCTCCACAGGAACTCTTGCCATTTATACCTGATTTAATTTTAAACTGAAAAACTCAGGCCTTTCAAACTCAAGGTGTTTGTTATTGCACTAAATAACCTGTAGATTGATTATTGGTGTGACACATGAAAAGAGAAACACGACTTGTAATAAGGAAAAAAGAACCACTACAATAATTTACTTTCTGCACTTAAAAACTGAAATTTGGCGCTAACCGCGGGACACGGTCCCAATATCAGCTGATATTTGGCAGCTCCATCAAGGTTGCATGCTGAATGTGCTGGTATAACCTGGAAAGCAAATGTTGTCAGGGCTTTGGGTAAATTGCTGTTACTTTCATCCCACGTTACTTTCGTCCCCTATTGCAGTGTATGAAATGGATACATTTGGGTGGACGGACTCATAATCAACTGTCAATCAATGATGAACAAATAACTCAAAACGCAAAGACTGGAGTCAGTTGTTTAGTTCATTTGTTCATCTTTTGTGTTATTGGACTGGTACAGCTCTTATATCAAAATAACAAGTGAACTAACTGAGGACTCGGATGAGCTAACTCAAACTGCACAGCCTGGAGTCCCAGATAAACAACGTTTTATTCTATACTGTCTCTTTTAATTTCAAAGATTTAGTTTTGTTACAAATGTATATTTGTTTGTGCAAGAAGCAAGATTGAAATTACTGACTCTTTACAGGCAGTTCAAAATCGCTTCTTTCTTTTGAGAGACTTGAAGTCAAAATCCTACTATTTCTTTTTCAAATATTTCCCAAATGATGTTTAACAGACCAAGGAATTTTTCACAGTATTTCCTATAATATTTTTTCTTCTGGAGAAAGTCTTATTTGTTTTTTTTTCGGCTAGAATAAAAGCAGTTTTTAATTTTTTTAAAACCATTTTAAGGTCAATATTATTAGCCTCCCTATTTGTTTTCGATTGTCTACAGAACAAACCATCGTTATACAATGACTTGCCTAATTACCTTATTTTCCCTAATTAACCTAGTCAAGCCTTTAAATGTCACTTTAAGCTGAATACTAGTATCTTGAAAAATATCCAGTAAAATATTATGTTCTGTCATCATGGCAAAGATAAAAGAAATCAGTTATTAGAAATGAGTTATTAAAACTATTATGTTTAGAAATGTGTTGAAAAAAATCTTTCCGTTAAACAGAAATTGGAGGGAAAATATACAGGGGGCTAATAATTCAGGAGGGCTAATAACTGTATTTATGCTGCTCTTTGATTACATTACAAATGGTAAAATCTGAAATCGCATAATGGGGACAGCAATATTTGTTTGGCTCAGAAGACTAATGGCTAACTCTTGCCAGAAGTTGTAGCTCTTTTGGCAATGATCAATTTTTTGCTGCCTACAAGTCTATACTGGGATTTCCAGCTTTAAAGAGACCTTCATCAGTCACTGATGCCTAGTCATTTATTACATTGTGTAGCAGACCATTGAAGGAAACCGAATGCATTCATCTCAAAGTCTGAGCCACATTATCTCCCATCACATCGCCATCGTGATTGATGACATTGCTTCAGTGCTTTAGGAAATTGACGTTATAATAGTTAACAAATAAGTGCACGAATATAGATGGGAAAAAATGCTTTGCTCTGATGATGATGATGCTGGTGTTGCATTTTGAATTCGCTCTTAATAAAAAAATACGACATTTAATTACTTTTTGATAGTGGCCATCTGTTTGCAGTAATGTGCTAATTGGCAACTGAATCAGTCCATTGAGCTGATGCTTAAGATGATCGCACACCCACACACTCGCACCAGCCGATGTTTATGTAGCAGTGGTTCGTATATGATTCCTTTAAAGCAGCCCGAGGAGCCATTCCACTCACGTTTCCTCTAAACCAATTAAAATCTATAACTCCACACACAGCTCTCATGTCTGCAATGTTTCAGTCATATTTCATTCAAGCCACGGCGGAGGATTAAAGCATAATGAATTGTTTGCATGAGATATTTTGATCCACTATACATTACGAACCTGATTTGATTGAATAAAAATAGAAAATAAAAGAAAATTCCTTATTTCTTTCACAAAAATCAGACAGTTTCAAGTGTGTGTGTGTGTAAATGTATACAACTCAAGTAGACAACTAAATTTTTTGTGAATTTAAGAGTACATTCATTCATTCATTGTCCTTCGGCTTAGTCTCTGTTTCAGAGGTCACCACAGCAGAATGAACCGCCAACTATTCCGGCATCTGTTTTACGCAGCGGATGCCCTTCCAGCTGCAACCCAGTACTGGGAAACACCCAAAACTCTCGCATTCACACACACACTCGTACACTACGGCCAATTTAGTTTATTCAATTCACCTATAGCGCATGTCTTTGGACTGTGGGGGAAACCGGACCACCTGGAGGAAACCCACACGAACAACGGGGAGAACATGCAAACTCCACACAGAAATGCCAACTGACCCAGCCGAGACTCGAACCAGCGACCTTCTTGCTGTGAGGCGACAGTGCTAACCACTGAGCCACCGTGCCGCTAAATATGTAACTATAATAGTAAAACAATGTGAATTTTTTGCAAATGTTAATTACTTTTATAGGCAAAACAGAAATTAAACAAGCAGTTTGAAAACTGTGCTGATTACTCGACTTTCACAGGTTGGTTTATACAACACAAACATTTTAATTTAAAGTCAAAATGAATTAAATTAAATGATTCTTCATGATGAATGATTTAAATGAAATGTCTTTGCATTTTCCAGCACCAGGTAGCTATATATTCCCTATTCCCTGTACAATGCTGTAAATCATCCCACTCATTTGCACATTTGCATAAATGAGACCAGCGATCTAGTTGCTAGGGCGATTTTCTTTTTTGTGTGCTGTAATGCACTCTTTTTTTTTCTCACAGCGTACAGTGAGGAAAATAAGTATTGAACACGTCATGGGAATAATGGGAATAATCTAAAGTAGCTGTTGACATGGAATTGAACCAGATTTTGGTAAAAACCCAAACAATACAAACATAAAAATAAAACAGGACCAAAGAAATCTGAAAAATGAGTTATGTTTAATAACAATGGAACGACACAAGGAGAAAGTACTGAACTACTGAAATGTATTTAATACATTATATAAAATACTTTTCTGGTGAAGGCAGCTTAAAGCCGCCTCTCATATGGAGAATGAAGTCACATGAATTGCACAGGTGTGAGTGTAAAAATCTTGATGGTTCTATGGGTCTCGTCTATCAAATCTGAGCTTTATTTTGTATTTTTTATTGGATTTGAGTCAGGTGATTGGCTGGGTCATTCTACAGCTTGATTTTCTTTTTCTGAAAGCATTTGAGAGTTTCCTTGGCTGTGTTTTGGATCATTGTCTTGCTGAAATGTCCACCCTGACTTCATCTTCATCATCCTGCTAATGTAGATGTTGGACTGAAGCAGCTAATATTCATTTACACTGAGGAAGGGCAGAAGGTGGCTGAAGAACTACTGAGAGATTTCAGCTGCTGTCTGGGCTTTCACTGCCTTTCTGCACCTCCCTTTCTTCATGTGTTCTCTACGTCATTTCATTTTATTACGCATAACTTAATTTGTAAACTAATTCGATTTGATTTCTTTGGATTATTATTTCTTTGGATATATGAATTTATTTGGTGGTTACCAACATCCAGTGAAAATTTCAAGTCAACAGCACCTTTAGAAATATGTTTTCTAAGAAAAATGGTGATGTGTTCAATAAAAATTCAAGAAGAATAAACAAAATAATTAAGTTGTCATTAACACAATGAATTGTGTTGTTTCAGCTCATTTTAAATAAGTAGTTTAAACAAACAGCTAACATAATTTTTTGAGTGTGTAGGATTTTTGTGGCTTTGGAAATGATCCAATCTAAAGTTTTTATCGGAAAATAAGCGATTGTGTAACAGAACTGTGTGTGTGTGTGTGTGTGTGTGTGTGTGTGTGTGTGTGTGTGTGT
>CAIGQV010019081.1:9652786-9669553 GCA_903798115.1 Danio jaintianensis | reverse complement strand
TATAAAAAATTATAATAATAATAGTAATAATAAAATAAAAAATAAAAAAGTAAAAAAATAAAATAAAACATACATAAAACAAAATAAAATAAAATAAAATAAAAAAATACAATAAAATAAAACATAAATAAAACAAAACAAAATAAAACAAAATCCCTGACTTTCAATGTCTTGAACAGAACTTTTAATACTCCATGATATTCTAGAAATTCCTGCATGGGAACTCAGGAACAGATTTTAACCAAAATAATTGGTCATGTTTTTATTTTTATTTTCGTTTTTATTTCTCAGAGTGCCTGTTAAAGTGTTAAAGGAGGTTTTTAGATCAAACCCTGGTCCTTGGTGAATCATAAATGTCAAGTCAACCTCTACTGACATTTTGGGAGTCAAAACAATTAATACCTGCGGCCCTGATGACACATTGAGCACTTATGAAGTGAAACATTTGCTCTTTGCAAGAAATTGAACGCGTATTACATTATTACCTTAAAATCACAGCCTTTACAAATGACTTGAATCTAAGCTCTTTTTGATTCTCAAAGTGCCTGCAGCCTTTGAATTGCATGTTATGAATCAAGAAGGACCATGGTTTCATATAAAAATCTTCTTTAATATTTTAATTTAAAAAAGAAGTAATTTTTAAATGGCCTGAGGGTGAGTAAATTAACAGCATGGTTTCAATCTTAGGTCGTTTACTCTCCCTTGTGTGATTTTAAACCTTTAAAAAAAAAATTCTGTTGAACACAAAAGAAGATGTTTTGAAAAATGCTATGAGATAGCGTTGATTATACTGTTCAAAATAAATAAATCAAATATTCTAACTTTAACAAATAATAATAATATAAAAAAAACATTAGCATATATGATTACATGAAGAACCTTCAAGATTTCCACTTTCCAGAAAATTCTTTTTCGATTCTTCAGATAATTTCAATATTTTCACACACAAATGTTCACGAAGTGTTCTTTGGGGAAACCAAGACATCTTCTGTTGCACTGCTATTTAAAACCCCTGTTTTGTCACATTGTTTTTTTAATAGTGTTGAAGTCCCATCTCAATGGCAGTTCGAAAAGTGATGTGCAAACTGAACTAATAAGTTTATAGCCTAATGGATGGCCTGTAATAGCTTATATTCAGCAAAACAAAACAGTCTTCAATTTACTCTAACAGCGAAGGCAAAATTGGGTTTCACGGCACTGAATGAATTCAATAACATCAGATTAAAATTTGACAGAGTAGCAAACTCAGAACAAAGTGATCAATAGCTGACCTCCAGAAGCATAAATTGACATCATGTCCACCGCTGTCGACTAAACAAAATAAAGCAGTTCAGTCATGATGTTTGTGGACCAGCCTGGAAGCCTAATTCATCACGAGTTCACTCTCAAGTCCCTGTGGGTATTTCATTATAGAAATGTTCGATTTATGAGTAGAAGATCTGAGGTGAAGATAGAGTTAAAAAAATAAATAAATAAATAAAATAATAATAATTAATTCATTCATTTTCTTTTCGGCTTAGTCCCTTTATTAAAATGGGTTCGCCACAGCGGAATGAACCGCCAATTTATCCAGCATATGTTTTACGCAGCGGATGCCCTTCCAGCTGCAACCCTTCACTGGGAAACATCCATACACACTCATTTACACACATACACTATGGACAATTTAGCTTACCCAATTCACCTATACTACATGTCTTTGGACTTGTGGGGAAAACCGGAGCACCCGAAGGAAACCCACGCGAACACAGGGAGAACATGCAAACTCCACACAGAAACGCCAACTGACCCAGCCGAGGCTCGAACCAGAGACCTTCTTGCTGTGAGGCGAACGTGCTACCCACTGCGCCACCGTGCAAAATAATAATAATAATAATAATTTAGAAATAATATTAATAATAATAATAATAATTTATAAATTATCTGATATATGTATGCATATATATATATATATATGTTAGTTAAATATATAAAAATATATTAAATATATAAAAACAAATGTAAAAAATAAAACAAATAAACCAAAATAAATTAAATTAAATTAAAAATAAAATAAAATAAAGTAACTAAATAAAATAAAATAAAATAAATAAATAAAATAAAATAAAATAAAATAAAAAAACTAAATAAAATAAAATAAAAATCACACTGGGTCAAAGGCTCACCAGCAATCATAAAAAATAAAATAAAATTCAGTTTTAATGCTTTTTCCAAGAGAATGTTTCCCTTTTTTTTATATGTTTTAAAACATAAATAAAACAAAATAAAACAAAATAAAATAAAACAAAATAAAATCCCACTCTGCGTCAAAGACCCACCAGCAAAAGACCAATCATTAATAAAAGTATAATTCAGATTTAATGCTTTTTCCAAGAGAATGTTTCCCTTTTTTCATGTTTTACTATGATGTACAGAAGACACCCACTAAAATGTAACAACATATAATATACAATTTTATACATGTAATATTTAGTCAAATCTTCATACAACTTGAATTTACCCATTTGTCTGTATTTACGCATTGTTCTGTATGTAATTCTGAACGATGACAGAACATTATACCACACATATTTTGACAAGTAATTTTTACTAGTTATTTGAAACACAGCTTATTTAACTTAACTTCATTTATTTGGATTTAAATTTATTTAATTACCTTTATAAATGTATATTAAAAACACATTTGTCAATTTGATGTAAACACCAAATGAGACGTCTCACAAAATGTGGCTTTATATGAACAAATATATATATTTTATATGATTAAAATGTATTATAACCCTATCAAAGTCAACCAGCAGTTATTGTATGCTTATTAAATAATTTCTGTCCTGTTGAACAAAGCACATTTTTAACAATACTTTTTTCCCCTCACAATATATTTGGTAATTTGATTTTTTATTAAATATTAATTTAAATCCTTTTAAAACACATTAAACATTAGACAAATCATAACTGACTTTAAATATCAATTATGCAGTGTCATCTAAAATTGCCCTTTCAAATCATACTAAAGTGTAATATGTAATATAATTCCAGTTCTTGATTCTGATTGGTTGAGTCACATTCAAAGCCTTTGCAAATTACTTTGCAAACACAACCCTGTTGACCTCATTATATCACTATTACTGTACTAATGCATTTGTGTGTTCCTGTAAACATACACACACATTTCAGCTGACACGAAAGCTTGTTTCAGGACCCAAGGGAAAGCAAACGTTTGAGTTAGTAGATGCTTGAGGTGCAAGTGTGTCTCTAATACAGTAAGACATGCTTTGAGAATTAATGAATCTTAATGAATCCCCAACACATAGTGATTTAACCTTCCACTGAACGACCTTGAAGTGTTTACTGTAAGCTTTAACTCTCCCTTCTCCACTGTGGTTTGTTGAAGAACGTTTACTAACACAAGCGTCACTGTTACAACTGATCTGACTATGCATGTTCGTGCTTAAAGGGTCCAAATTGCTACTTTAAATGTACAGTTGAAGTCAGAATTATTCGCAATCCTGTGATGTTTTTTCAAATATTTCCCAAATGATGTTTAACAGAGCAAGGAATTTTTCACAGTATTTCCTATAATATTTTTTTCTTCTGGAGAAAGTCTTATTTCGGCTAGAATAAAAGCTGTTTTTAAATTTTTTTTTAATAACCATTTTAAGGTCAATTTTATTAGCACCCTTAAGCAATATTTCTTTCCAGAACAAACCATCGCTATACAATGACTTGCCTAATTACTCTAACTTGCCTAGTTAATCTAATTACGCCTTTAAATGTCACTTTAAGCTGAATACTAGTGTCTTTAAAAATATCTAGTCAAATATTATGTACTGTCATCATGGCAAAGATAAAAGAAATCAGTTATTAGGTCTGAGCTACCAATATGGATGCTTTGTTTCCTGACGGTGTACTTTTAACTTACAGTTCATTCATATTGTTCTTATCTGAATTACAATGATCATTAATTACTCACCGTCATGTCATTCTAAACCCCTGAGATGTTTGTTTATTTTCAGAACACAAATTAAGATATTTTAGGTCAAATCTGAGAGCTCCCTTATCCTCCAGATACAGCATTGTCCCTGAGATGTTCAAAGTCAAGAAAAATACATCCTTCAGTTGTTCAATTGGCACATTTCAAGCTATGAGAATCCTTTTGTGTGCACTTAAAACAAAAATAACGTCTTCGTTCAACAATTTATTTCTTCTGTATTAGTATACTGCACACTGTCTCAAGAATGCTGTGCGTATAATGCTTTATCGTCTGCTGAAGGTATATGGTCTGGTTTGAGGATTTCTTTGGTAGCTTTCTGGGCTTTGAATGAGTCGGAAATATGTATATGGAGGATGAGGGAGCTCTCAGATTTCACCTAAAATAGCTTAATTTGGGTTCTGAAGATAAACTATAGTCTCAGGAACAAGTTTGGAACATAGTTTGGAACAACATGAGGGTCAGTAATTAATAACATTTTTTTTTTTGGGTGAACCCTTAATATACATAGACCTACACTAAATATATAAATTGCTAGTCTTATATAATTGCCAAGGCTGCCTTAATTTCTTCAGAAAAATTCAAAAAAGTTTGTGAAATATTACTACATGATGCTTCAGAAATCCTAATTAATTATTTATTATTGGTGCTCAAATGTGAATGATTCTTATTGTTATTAATTATTAAAGGTGGGGCGGCACGGTGGCTCAGTGGTTAGCACTGTCGCCTCACAGCAAGAAGGCCGCTGGTTCGAGTCTCGGCTGGGCCAGTTGGCATTTCTGTTTGGAATTTGGAATCTGTTTGGATTCCAAACAGGTGTGCTCTCAGTCCAAAGTGCTCTCAGTCCAAAGGGTGCTCTCAGTCCAAAGACATGCGCTATAGGTGAATTGAATAAACTAAATTGGTCGTAGTGTATGAGTGTGAGTGAATGCGAGAGTGTATGGGTGTTAGTACTGGGTACTCGGCTAAAACATATGCCGGAATAGTTGGCAGTTCATTCCGCTGTGGCGACCCCTGATAAATATATATGAATGAATGAAATATATATGAATATGAATGAATTAATTAATTATTAAAGGTTTTTTTGAGGAAACTGTTGCGTTACTCATTAAAAAGTATTTTGAAACTAAATATTTTGTCACATTTTAAATGTAATTCTGTTCTGTCACTGCTTTTTTGTTTAAAGTTAAATAAAAGTGTTATTTTTATGTATAGTTGTGGCCATAATGTTACAAAATGCCAGTGAGATAGAACCATTCTACTGAAGTGAAACTAGTTTTGAAGTAGTTTGGCTTAAACTTTTATTATTAATTCCTGATTTTTTTCTATTTTTGAAAAAGGTGTATGAAAAATGTTATATTTTTCCTGTTTTTAAAACAAGATTTAACTTTATTTCAGACCTTATCATTTGTCTCTGAATGGTTGCACCGATTGATTTTGAAATTTGCATACATTTGTGATCATTTTGAGTTTAAACACATTTTTAGATAAAACACTTCAACATCAAAAAATCCTTGATATGACTGCATTCAAAAGAGTATTCAATTTAATTACATGACTGAGGTACAAATTGGCTGTTATCGGCTTAATTTTGTCCCTTTGCGCTGTGAGAATTTGATAATTAACATCTCGCAGACGCCCAGAGGGAGAATGAATGTGAGAGACAACAGAAAAAGAGAGCGGTGGATGTCTGACTTCACAAACTCAGCCACAAAGCTACAGAAAAAAAACCTCAAACTCGTTTCTCGGTCTGTTTGTCCATGCATTATTCTCTTCTCTCAATTATCATAAGTCTTTCAGCTGTAAAATAGCTCTCTCAGTATCTTGCTCTTTCACATCTTTCTTTCATTCCGGCTTCACTGATGACTGGGGTGCAACTAGAAGGGCACACGCACTTTCTGAATGACCATAAAAGTCACACCTCGGGTCATGAATTTCCCCACTAATTTGATAGACTATCTATTCATCCTGTCTTTTTACCAAATCTGTAATACTTTCTTTCTCAGGTGGAACACAAAAGGGTAAAAAAGAACACTCTGATCCATATAATGAAAGTGAAAAGGTCCTAGATGTATTGTGTGTTGGGCTAATTTCTTCATAGCTACTTCCAAAATGTCATTTTAGAGGTAGAATTGGAGACTTTAGTCATCAGCATGCAGGGCTGTTCACACAAAATGTGTTTAGGGTTGTTACTTTTGTTACTTTTAGGGTTGCACGATACTGGAATTCGGTACCAATCGATACTGAAATTTAAAAAACGTCCATTTCCCGATAACCGTTGAGCGCATTCTTAAACAGTGCTGATTTGCTGTTGTGTTCACGTGCTCAACAGAAATGACTGTGATTAGCCGTGAAGGTCATCAGTTCACCGAACTCACCGCTGTGTAACCACAGATACAGGGACACTGGAGCGTTTTAAAGCTGCGATTCATCAGCGGATCGCTCGTTTGTCAGCTTATAGACAAACCAGCTGATCGACGTGACTTTAAAACACTCCAGTGTCCCTGTATCTGTGCTTACACTCAGTAAACAGCGGTGAGTTCGGTGAACTGATGACCTTCACGGCCAATCACAGTCATTTCTGTTGAGCACATGAACACAATGTCCAAACGCAGTGGACCAATCAGAAGATCTCGGAGGCGGAGCAACTTTTCCAAGCTTCTGTTTATAGTAGAAAGTTGGCATGACAACTGTTTCATTTACCGTTATATCATGGCAGAGGAGGCGCTCATTGTGGCTTTGTCCAGATATCTTGAGTTATATGATGTATCTTCAAGTGCTTATCATAACATATTTTTTTTTCTATTTCTAATGAGTCCGTTATTGTCGTTATTACATCACATTCATAATATCGCATCAGCTAGATCTCATGTCGCTCTGCACTTTTTTAAAACCAATTCCTAGGTTTTCAGAAGTGCAAAATATATATATATATATTGAAAAGGCAGCAACACCAAAGCTCCAAAAAATGCCAATTTAATAAACTAAAAAGGCTGACACAAAGCATGTAACGTTTCGAGCACACGACTCTTCATCAGACAGTATTCATCACAGTATGTTGCTCTTTTTATATACACTACCAGATAACATGATCTCATACATTATCTCAAAAAAAAGAAAAGAAAAATACACATTTGTAAATTATGCAACTTACACATTCAAAATGAAAATACAAAAACATCCTAATAAGACATCACAAATAAAGAAAAAACATAACAAAATATAACAAAGAAATACAACAGAATATAGCAAATAACCTTTACCCAAACAACTAATTAAGCATTACAGAAAAGGACGAATATTAAACTCCTCATTTAAACCTCTTGGAGACAATGTATCTAGAGTAAAAATCCAAAAGGCTTCATGTTGAAACAGAAATTTATTAAGATCTCCCCCTGACGTGGACACTTAACAACTTCAATCCCTATGTATTGTAGAGACTGGACTCCGGACTTCTAGGATCAAGATGTCGAATAGCGCATCGATGTTCAGAAATATGAATTTTTAAACACTACTCGTCTTACCGGTATAACATAAACCACACAGTCACCGCAACATATAGATTACATTAGCTGTCTTGCACGAAATAGTGCCTTGAATTTTTAACTTCTTTGCTGTATAAGGATGTGTAAAAGTTTTGTATGTGAAATTGCATTGTTGACAATTCCCACATTTAATATTACCATGTGGTATATTATTTTTAAAAATGCAGAGCGGGTTTTAGATCAGCTCTTACCAACATATTATGGATTTTAGATGTTCTTTTGTGTACTAAACGAGGTGAATTTTAAAACCTTTTCTGAGGGTAGGATCACTTGCAATAATATGCCAGTGTTTTGATAGCACTTTATAGTCACAGGCGAATATTTCATATAACAATTAATATGACGATCATGCTTTTTTGCTGTATTTTTTAACCAAGCTATCCTCTTTTGTAAGTTTTCAGAAGTAGAAACGTGTTCTGTGTGAATGAACCCTAATAGAGGACTAAATATAGATGGAAAAAAAGCTATTTTGCACTAGTAGCCATGTGAAATGGCTTTATATCAACATCCAACTCACAGCTCATAGGTGTAAATATCTTAATCTCGGTCTTAATGTCTTCATTATTCAAGTTAAAATCTCAATTTAAAACAAAATCAGTGGATATCCACTCACTTCAACAGTAAAGGAGATTACTGTTGTGTAAATGGGTAGATCATTGGTGCTGAATGTGTGGATTACCTGTGTCTGTTCGTCTCTCGACAGTGTTCAGCAGCAGTGGCTCTACTAATAGCGAAACAATCGGCTTTATTTTAATGATCTAAGGCAGGGGTGTCAAACTCAATTCCTGGAGGACCGCAGCCCTGCAGAGTTTAGTTCCAGCACACACCTATCTGTAGGTATCAAACAAGCCTAAAGCACTCAATTAGTTTGATCAGGTGTGTTTAATTAGAGTTGGAACTAAACTGTGCAGAGCTGCGGCCCTCCATCATTTCATTTTATTACACATAACTTAATTTGTAAGCTAACTAGATTTGTTTTCTTTGCTTATATGGACTTTTTTGGTTGTTACCAACATCCAGGGGAAATTTCAAGTCAACATTTAGAAATGTGTTTTCTGATAAGATAGGTGACGTGTTCAATACTTATTTTCCCCGCTGTATGTACAAAAAAAAAAAAAATCTTCAATTGTGTTTTGAGGATGAATGATAATTTTAGTGCTGGAACAACACAAAGCTGAATAATTAATGACAGAATCTTCATTTTAGGGTGCCTCTAAGAGGTTTTATACAAAGATACAAAAAATCTACAAAAAAAAATCTACAAAAAATCCAAGGAATTTAAAACATAAATTGGTCTTAAGAAAAAAAGGTATAGCAAATGTCTTGGGATGTGTTTTTGGGAATACAAAAGATTTGCAACTAGGGTTGGGCGATGTCGACCAATTTGGCATCGTACGATGTCTAACATGAAACATTGCGATGGACGATGGCATCGTCGTCGTAGGCGGCTATAAAGATAAGTTACACACAAATTACCACCTGTCAATTACTTTTTCTGCGGTACTCCGGCATGAATAGGCAGAGTGATCTGTGTCTTTATAATGGCGTCGACAAACTTGGTTCGTAAAAAAGTGCACAACCAACAGGAACCAGCCAACAGTATCTGAGGTTTTCGCTAGAATTACTGAAAGCGTGAAAGCAAAAGATTAAAGCAGTCTACTGACGCTGTGGCACGTTACCTGATAGATTCAAAAGACAGAAGAGTGGTTAGAACAGACAAGATTAATTAAATATCACGTTAAACAACCATAGTGAGATAAAATCCAGGGGTACATCCTTGATAAACTGTCCGACGTGCACTGCTCTCTGGGGTTTTGTGCCCTGCGGGCCCGCTGACTGCTGGAGCTCAGACGAGTGTGTACGCTGCAGCGCATGACTATGTGTGTTTGTGTGGTCACGTAATGTGCGTTTTCAGCGGTAGTGTGGAAGGAGGGCTTTTCAGAAATGCTAGGTGAAAATGCTAGGTGAAATCCAGTGTGGACGTAGATCGTTTTCGTTCTAAAATGCCATTGTAAAACTAAGACGTATTAGTTTAAATGGGGCCATGTGTATTTTTCGCGAGCGGGTTGCTGTGACGGGGGGGGCGGGGCAGAGGATCGTGATGTCTATCCGCCATCGGCGATGGACAATGGCATCGTCTATCGACCCAACCCTATTTGCAACTTAAAGTTTCAAATTAATCTGAATTGTTTTTTTGTTTGTTGTTGCTTTTTTTTTTTTTTAAGAATAACTCCAACCTTATACACTGCCAAGAAAAAACCTACAGCAACTGCTTTAAAATCAATCAATCAAACTTTAGCAACCACATACTGTAGTAACAAGTTGGCAGCTACTAATGTTGTATTGATGTTTTTTCATGAAGAAGCTAAATTTATTCAGAAAATGTGAAAATAGATGTTCTCACTTCTGTTTCAGTAGTCATGTTTGTCTTGGGTTTGGCTGTAAATCTGGTTTCTCTAAGGCACCAGCCTTTCTAATTTGAATCCTCCACTGCAGACCAGCCCATCCTCATTAAATTCCTGTCAGGACGTAGTTAACGAGTTTTTAACGACCAGGAGACAGATATGTGCCAACGCCATCTTGTCTTTGTAGAAAACTGCTTTTGGCACAACAGCGCTGATACTCAAGACATTATTTTTTCTTTTTCTCTTTGATTAAAGGACTGTCACAACACATCGATACCATAAGCGCAATGTTTACGATGCATTGCTTTTTAATATACACCGACCTGTAATTGAATTAGAAGTTAGAAGTAATTAATTCAGTTGTCATTGTCAAGTAAGGTTTAAGAGTGCATTCAAAATCCCTGACTTAGCAAGTACCACTAATAAAATAAGGAAGATTAACTCCATTAGCTCTTTTAAATGGTTTTCAAACGACTGACCTGTGCAGTACACACAAAAAAAACTTACATTTCCATAAGCCCTCTATTTCGCTTTCATTTAGCCTGTTTTATTGTTATGGCCAAGTCAAGCCATGTCACTCTATTGTGAACTAAGCAGGCTGCCATTGACAAAGTCCTAAAGGAGAGTGGAAAAAGAAAATGACTGGCATTATGAGAGCTCAGTGTGCAGTGTGAGCAGGATGAGGGTCACTAATCATGTTATTGGCAGTCCGGGGGTCTCGGTCTTCATCAGCCAGCGTCTGGCCTGTGATCTGGACGAGTCTGTGCGTTTCATCTAATAAGAATATTTTCCGAGCCGAGCACACTCTCTGGGTTGTCAAGGGTAACACGGGCTAATATATAATTCATTAAATCCATTTATTAAAGCCACCTGATGATCTGTAAAACTGACAACTGTTGGGCTGGAAATAAATGGGAGACCTGCAGTTTTAAAAGCTTGTTGTCATAATATCTTATCAGCCATTCACATGGGGGTAAGTACATGGATTTAGAAGTACATGCGTAATGCCTAGTTCACACTACAGGATTTTAAGCCCGATTTGCAAGTTAACTAACTCAGCAACAGATCGGGGAAAAATCCGATGGTGCTTAGCGGTCTTTATGTGAACTACTGAACGACGCAGCGCCAACACCTCACAGATGAAATTCTAATAGTTAGCATGCTAAATATTCCAAACAACTCAGCCGATTCGACTCCACGTGGGGTCAGATGTAGTGATGAGCTGCAGTCAATGAGAGAGCAAGTCATGAGCTTTATGCACCATGGAGGATCCAGGATAAAATGTAAAACTACTGTTCGTCTGACAGAAGAAAGCCATATACACCAAAGATGGCTTGAGTGTGAGTAAATTATGGGGCAATTTTCAATTTTGGGTGAACTATTATTCCTTTAAGTACTCTCAAAAAATGACTTTTGCTGCTTGTTCAAGCTACTTATTTAAAATTAGTTGAAACAACGCAATTCTTAAGTTTTTGGGTTAACTTAATCGATTTGTGTTGGGACAACATGAAGGAATTGTGTGGAACCCAGCATTTTTATAGTGTAGGCTCTGCTGTTTCTTTCAACATATCTTCTAACGTTCATTCATGTTGTAACAATTGCAGATTGCTCTAGACATGCTCTTTCTCATGAACACTAACACCAGATCCTAAATAAAGTATCTTTATCAGGGCTTGACATTAACACCCGCCAACCTGCCAAATGCGGGTAGATTTCAGCTGTGGCAGGTTAGAGAGCCGCTCCCACTAGCCACTTTGGCTGGTTGAAATTTTTTTAAAATTGTAGTTAATCGAGAAGCAGCACGACTGACAAAATAACAGTTCGCGCGAGCAAAAGAGAGCAGGTGAATACCGAATGAGAGGATGATCACGCGCACAGTGAGATGCAGGTTTTCTTTACTCACTGACGAGGGTTTTAGTGAGCGCGCAAGATTTATAAACACTCGCGCGCATCACATTAGCCGTGCGCACGAGTGTTTATAAATCTTGCACGCTCCTGTTTCCTTGCGCAAAGCAACATTGGCTGCAAACGCAACTTGTGCGATTGGTTCTCTTTGAAATGAACAAAAAGTGATGTTCGTGCACTCACAATCCTGCTGCTTTCAAGAGCTTGAGATTTTTTGTCTCAAGTTGCAGTTGCCGCTTTCACTTTAACCATACATTGAACAGATTACTAATTAGGCTTAGGCTAATGGGCCTAAACTTAACTGTGTGCACGCAATCATCCTTTCATTATCGCACATGGTATGTTTTCACCTGCTTTCTTTTCACCTGCTTTCTTTTGCTTACAGTTATTTTTTTATTTATGGTTTAATTATCGTCCTTTACAATAACATTGCTTTAATAGAAGATTAACTTCCCATTTATGTATAGTTAACTGGTGGTCTGGGACCTTTAGCCTGGACAGACTACTGTGCATACTTTTAGATACATGACAATAATTATTCATCTGTATTTATTCAGCATGTATTATTATTTGTAATTAGTTAAACAAGTTGTAGCTAAGAAATAATTAGTTATTTATTTTTGGTGTGGCCAGAGAAAAAAAATGGCAAATCCTCTATGTTGAGCCTTAAAAAGTCATGTGAAATAAGAACTAATTGCAATGGAACACCATGAAACCACAACCCATTTGCTCATGCTCATTGAGCAAGCTCATACTCAACACACAAAAAAGTAAAATGAATAGGGAGGCATGTGGACATAACACAAAATCTAAATCAAGTCAATTTAGCATGCCAAAGTCAAATTTATGCATATAAAATATATTTTCCCAACAACAAAATTGTGGCTAGTGAAAATGGCGAGTGGCTAGTAATGTTGAAAAACTACTAGCCACAGTGGCTGGTGATCAAAAAAGTTAATGTCAAGCCCTGATCTTCATATAAAACTTGACATAGAATTGTGATTAGATAGTAATTTTGTCCTTCGAAATATACATGATCGTCAATAACTAATTAAACTACTTTTTGTTAACGATGCCCAATAGCATTCACCAATGAAGACATAAAAGAAAACCATGAAATATGGGACAAAACTATTTTTAACACATGCTGTAGATCAGTGTTTCCCAACCCTGTTCCTAAAGGCACACCAACGGTACACATTCTCAACCTCTTCCTATTCAAACACACCTGAATCAACTCATCAGAACATTAGAAGAGCCTCCAAAACCTGAAATGAATGGGTCAAATAAGGGAGACATCCAAAATATGTACTGTTGGTGTGCCTCCAGGAACAGGGCTGGGAAACACTGCTGTAGACAGAGCTGAAATATGGGACCTCCCTATGAAAAAATGGGATGTCTGGTCACCATTTTGTGCTATCTAACCACATATTGGTTTTAGTACTGTATATAGTAGGGGTGTGACAAGATCTCGTATGACGAGATCTCGCGAGATTGAATTGCGACCAGATTTCTCGTCGAGGTGAAAAGTTGTCTTGTGAGTTGTGATGTTACGATGGAGCGTGAGGGTGAAATTAGCATTGAAAATTGGTAATCAAGTGCTTTGCACACACCTGGCAACCCAGGCTGGCCTCGGAGTTGCGCTTGTCACTCGGTTGGGCGGGCAGGTGTGACGTAACTGCTTTTTTCACCGGAGTTCAGCGGGTGCCGTGTCCAACATAGGCTACAACTGCAGCCTCACACATTATGGTTCGTATCCATGCAATGCAAAAGCACTTCAGATATGCTGAAAGTCATAATCGTCGTAAACACATATGGAATTAAGACATGTGGAGTATTCCTATTTTAGTGGCATTATTGAAGTGCAGATATGTAAACGCTGTAGTCAAACTATTACCACCTTGAAGGACTTTTAACTGCATTTTGCGACAGGACAGATACACACCTAGCGAGTCAGTAAAGCACCACAGACACGCACATCTCTAAGCGCGCACAAACAAACACACACACACTCACTGAATGAACTTCAGGAGACTCATCGTCACATCATCATCACTGAACGCATGTTTATGCTGTCTGGGAATGCTATCATTTTTGTTTTTTCCATTGGCGTGCGGTATCAAACTCCATTAAAACAACTCTCTCCTATTAGTCCTTACTTCATATTCGCATGATTGCATCCAGTAGCTCAGAGTGAGTCACAGGGGCATGAATGAAATCTTGCTAAATGAAAGTGAAACTGATTTATTGAATAAAAAATTTAACTTAAATTAAATATATTTTTTTTAAGTTCAGTTTGTGGAAAGAAGTTTGATTTATCATGTGAAATTGTACAGAGGAGAAGCCAGTCAGTAGAGTTTATATCTAAATATTTAGCATTTTGCATGTCCTTTAAGACATAGAATTCATTTAAATAGAAATAAAATACCAGTCATTTTAAAAAGCACCTACATTTTTTTCTAGTTCAATAAAAATCTATTTTCCATTCATTTATTAGCAAATATTTTGCTAATGTTTAAAATTATATTTAAAAAGATTATTTTCCATTCACATAGGCTATTAGCAAAATATTTAGCAGTGTTTGCATGTCCTTTACTGCGTATAATTCATTAAAATAGAAGTAAAATAACATTCATTACAAGTTGATTTAAAAAAAAAAAGCACCTAAATAGTTTTGCGATTTGTGTTTTTTTCAGTTGAATAAAAGACTATTTTCCATTCATATATTTCATCATTGAGGATTTCTTAAAAATAGTGTAAAAATCTCGTCTCGTCTCGTTCTCGTGAACCCAATCTCGTATCTCGTCTCGTCTCGTGGAGTAGGCATCTCGTCACACCCCTAGTATATAGCTGTTATGGAAGTAGGCATATTTGGGCAAAAGCCCATTGGTGGTGATCAAGAGTGCCACTCAGAATCCCTTTTTATTCTGTAACATTCCCAAGTCTCCAATTACGAATTAATGAAGACAACATTGCTGTTATCCATGTTTGTTGAAGTATTTTTCGTGTAATGATCTTGGCATATTAGATTTTAATTCAGTTGATTGTTTTGAGTCCAGTGATTGGGTTCCGGTAACGGCCTCAAATATTGATTCCTCTAAATCGTTGATAATTCGTCTTTTTGTTTTTTGGACAATGGAGCCTTCCTGGCTAATTGCCGCTCACAAAGGTCATATCTAATGAATGTTGTGATTGTGAGGATGAAGTGTGATTATCTGAGTGTTCATCGTTGCATAGTAAAGAGGGATAAATGTCAGCAGGGACGTGGGTCCAGATTGGGCACAGGACACTTGGAGGGTCTCATTACTGGCAAACAACTGTAAAGGCATTTCATTCATTCATTTTTCTTCAGCTTATTCCCTTATTTATCAAGGGTCGTCTCAGTGGAATGAACCGCCAACTATTCAGGCATATGTTTTACGCAGCAGATGCCCTTCCAGCCACAACCCAGTACTGGGAAACATCCATACACTCTCACATTCACACACACACTCATACACTACGGCCAATTTAGTTTATTCAATTCAACTACATCCGATGTCTTTTGACTGTAGGGGAAACCGAAGCACCCGGAGGAAACCCACGCCAACACGGGGAGAACATGCAAACTCCATGCAGAAATGCCAACTGGTCCAGCTGGGACTCGAACCAGCGATATTCTTGCTGTGAGGCGACAGTGATAACCACTAAGCCACCGTGCCATTCCATCTGTAATCAATAAGACTTCAAAGAGCACTAGTGTTTGTGTCATCCACTGGATTTAAGCTTTTTTTTGTACAATGAAGGTGGCCAAACTATCTTTTGTGCTTTCATCAGTGTAGAGTTCGCTTATTTTTAGATACGACATGTCTTGCGGTATGGAAAACAACTTCAAATGGCTTGAAAATTGGTTCCATGCTGTGATCTTTACTGAATTAATGACTTACAATGAGGTAAAACTCTCAGCTCCCCACATGCATTATCAAATATCATAAGTTGGACTTAAAGGGATAGTTCACTGTTAGTTCATGTGGACTTGATCTTTAAAGGGATAGTTCACTCAAAAAATTATATTCAGTTATCTTTTACTGTTGTTTTAATGTCATATACACTCCAAAAAATGGCATTTGCTGTTTGTACAAACTACTTATTTAAATTGAGTTAAACAACACAATTCTTTAGTTTTTTTTTGGAGACAATTGTTATGTTCAATCCACTTCAATTTGAAAAAAGTAATAAGTTAACTTAACTCCTTCATGCTGTCCCAACACACATCGATGGTGTGGAACACAGCATTTTGTTTACAGTGTAACTTTCCTTCTTTATCAGAACACAAAAAGGAAATGTTTTAGAAAATGTCCTGCTCATGATATTCTATATGATGGCAGTAAAAAGAAACTAAAAGTAGATAAAAAAAAATAAAAAATAAAAATCATGCGAAAGTATCCCAGGATGGTCCCATCTATTCTGGAGGTGCACACAGTATATAGCAGATTTTTAGAAAATAAATAAATAAATAAATAAATAAAACTAAAACACAAATTATTATTTAACAAAAACTAGACTCAGCTGTTGAAGAAGATTTTTATTTTCTAAACCTATGTATATAGATATATTTAATTGGGTGAGTGGAGGGCCATCTGAATCTGCCAATATATATGTCTTTGAAAACAGGTGATAAGTTAAGCCAAAGGGGTCATAAAAGAGCACGAGAGAGGACTTGAGGATACAATGCAGAACCATCTGTGTTAGAAAAGCATGAAATGTATACAACATATGTTGAAACTGTCATGTATGTTTGAAAAGACACATACTGTATGGGAGAGAAGTGTCCAGTTTAGATGTTTGAAAACAAACACTAGTCATGATTGCCAAATTTGAACTGTATGTGGCAAAACAGTGATGAATACATTAGATCTTTACATTATAAGGAATTACAAGA
>CAIGQV010019081.1:9627856-9639572 GCA_903798115.1 Danio jaintianensis | reverse complement strand
TGTGTGTGTGTGTGTGTGTGTGTGTGTGTGTGTGTGTGTGTGTGAACGTGAGAATGTATGGATGTCACCCAGTACTGGGTTGCAATATCATTATTGTGAAAAGGAACAAAAGTTGTTGGCATCATACTGCCCCCTAGTGTTCATTTTACCTAGAAAATGTAGTCGCTATGTTTTTGTGGTTTTACAGAGAATTGCTGGCTGAACACGTATTTCCACTAAGCCTGCGTTGGATGGTATCGATCCATTATCTCACTGGCGGTCTTCATCTTCACGTTGTAAACTCGATCTTTACAATCATCAGGGATGGGCAGTATTTATGATACATGCATTTCAAATACGTATTTTAAACACAAAATAGTATTTTGTAATTTGTATTTGATAGAGTTTATGAAAATGGGTTAGTATTTTGTATCAAAATACTTTAGTGTCTTGTATTTTGTATTTTTAAAATACTGTAAAATACTTTGTTTGAAGTCTACATGATGACTATAAAAATGCAGCCTCAGATTGGTGCTTTCTCAGTTATTTGCCTAGGCCTGAGATCAGAGCAGGAAATTGATTAAGCAGGTGGTCAATGCTAATATGCAATGGCAGTATAGTGTACAATTTGGCATCAGCATCTTTGCTTTAGAAATTAGATGGAATAAAATATCAGTCCTTAAGAACAGGATGAGGAGCTTCAGAACATCATCAGTGTCAGCCTTAGCCTCATGGCTGCAGGTGGAAATGCAGAGGAACTTTAGAAATATAAAACACCTAAAGATGGTGTACTGATGTTCACTAAGGGGGTAAACTGAGACACTTCCAGTTAAATAAGAACTGAAAACATCTTGGCAGAACAAGTAAACTGCACAAATAATAGTAGTTTTAGATGGATTGCTGATGTAGATGCCAAGAAAATAAGACAAACAACATACAAATAAGCCCTACAGTGGCGATTCCTACAATACTTCATTGGTTGTTTCAAATGCCAGTAGCTGATCTGCAGGCGCTCTTTATAGTAAATGAAGAGGAAAGATTTTAAAGTGGCACAATGCAGTATATGAGATATATGTTACACAGCAGTAGGATGTATATGAAGAGTTTATTTGCAAAAACAGATAGCTCCATTTTTTAGAGATATCATTACTATAAATGGAGATGTTAGTAGTTTTCAGAAATCATGTTTTTACATTAAGTACGAAAGATTTCAATAGAAAAAAAATAGATTTATTAAAAAAAGATTATGAAGAACAAAACAATGAGGGCGGTATGGTGGCTCAGTGGTTAGCACTGTCGCTTCACAGCAAGAAGGTCGCTGGTTGGAGTCCCGGCTGGGCCAGTTGGCATTTCTGTGTGGAGTTTGCATGTTCTCCCCGTGTTGGTGTGGGTTTCCTCCGGGTGCTCCGGCTTCGCCCACAATCCAAAGACATGCGCTTTAAGTGAATTGAATAAACTAAATTGGCCATAGTGTATGAGCGTGTGTGTGAATGAGTGTGTATGGGTGTTTCATAGTACTGGGTTGCGGCTGGAAGGGCGTCCGCTGTGTAAGAACATATGCTGGAATAGTTAATTCTGCTGTGGCGACCCCTCATAAATAAGGGACTAAGCCAAAGAAAAATGAATGAAAATTAAAATAACCTCTTCATATATCACCCTTTTAAAATATAAGACTGTTAAGAGATGGTGGCAATTTCACTGGCCATGCAATAGATGAAAACACAATAAAGAGATATAGTACTATGTTCCAACTCATTATCTGCTTTAGATGGTTTTTACAGTGATTTAGTTTTTTTTTACAGTTCATCCAGAGATCATCTTCAAGACAGGACTTTATGTGTGAAATTTGTACAAAATGTATACTAAAGTGAAAGAGAAACAAAAGTTTATGAACACCTGTTCATGTACAGGAGTAGAGGTGAATGAGGTGGCAGAGAAGCTGACTTAAACTTGCTCTGAGAAATGCTGTTGCTGTCAATCATTGTTTACTTTACTAAGTCAGTTTAATGGTAAGAGGATTGATCGAATAGGCATGTCGATAGAAGGTTTGCGAAGAAATTTCATGCTCCCTTGTAAAAGTATATTGCAGTATTTTCAAAATACAAAATACAGTATTTTATTTTGATACATTTTTGGCTTCTGTATTTTCTAGTTTATTTTGATACACATAAAATTGAGGTATTTTGTATTTTATTTTAAAATACATTTCAATGTATTTTTGCCCATCCCTGACAATCATGATGTCCTTTTTCTAGTAATCTTTCTCTCCGAAACGTGTGACCAAAATACAACAAGTAGAGCTTCATCATTTGGGTTTCTGGTGGCCTTTCAGCTTTAATTTTGGTTTGATTCAGTGGCCACAAGGACAGCTAAAACATTTATACCCAAAACAACATATACACAGTTGAAGTCAGAATTATTAGCCCCCCTGTATATTTTTCCCCAATTTCTGTTTAACGGAAAGAAGATTTTTTTTCAACACATTTCTAAACATAATAGTTTTAATAACTCATTTCTAATAACTGATTTCTTTTATCTTTGCCATGATGACAGTACATAATATTTTACTAGATATTTTTCAAGATACTAGTATTCAGCTTAAAGTGACATTTAAAGGCTTGACTAGGTTAATTAGGGTAATTAGGCAAGTCATTGTATAACAGTGGTTTGTTCTGTAGACAATTTAAACAAATATTGCTTAAGGGGGCGAATAATATTGACCTTAAAATGATTTTTGAAAAATTAAAAACTGCTTTTATTCTATCCAAAATAAAACAAATAAGACTTTCTCCAGAAGAAAAAATACTATAGGAAATACTGTGAAAAATTCCTTGCTCTGTTAAGTGAAGTTTATTCGTAAACTAATTTCGAGAGGATCACGTGCTTATGATTGCTTGCGGCTGGTCCCACATTATCCAATTTATTATTCACCGACGATTCCTAAGCCACTAGAAATACCCTAAGTTTCATATAACAGCCATCTTCCTTTTGAAGAATCCCCCTCGTCCACCCCTACTCCTCCTCCTTTCCTAGATGGGTGGCATCTAGGAATAGCCTAGATAGTGGTTAGCACTGTTGCCTCACAGCAAAAACGTCACTGGTTCTAGTCCTTACCAAGCCAGCCGACGTTTCTGTGCAGAGTTTACACGTTCTCCCCGTGCTCACTTGGGTTTCCTCCGGGTCCCTCCCACCGTCCAAAAACATGCAACTTATGACTAATTTGACTAATCCAAATCGGCACCATAGACATGCTCCTAGTAAGTAGTTATCTCTTAAGAGCAATCACTATCTGTTCATTAGCTACTACAGCAGGGGAGTTCTCGAGATCTACCTGAGCTCAAACTCCCCTCTCGCCTTGCAAACGGGAGGAAGCCCCAGGCTCAAGGATCTTATGAGCTCAGGGCTCTCTCCTGGGACAGCATGCCAGACAAGCTTTATAATCAATCATCAGCTAAGTGTGAACTCCTGAAACATCATTTAGGAAATACTTGAAAATAAAATTACAGGAGGGCTAATTATTCACTTCAACTGTATATATATTGTCCCATCAAGCTTTTCAAGAATCTAACAGTGTTCTAATCTTGGTCATGTTCAGTTCTTGTACCATTCTGACTGACTTTGCTCCCCTTCTATTTCTTTGTTTGCAGTCTGCGATGTTTTGTTGAGTGTATCAGCCTTCCACCTACACACATTTCAATGTTATTCTTCTCTAGACTAGAGTATCCTTTTGGAATACAGATTAAAGTATGGTGACAATATGCAGCACTATTGCTCACCTAACCTTATTTTTAGAGGCTGTTTCTATGTTAACATGCACTGATGAATAAAACTAGGAGCATGCATTAAAGTGGACCTTTTATGCAAAAATCACTTTTATAAGGGGTATAACCATAGTTGTGGTTACACAGTTGGCAACAGAATATATCCAGCCTCTAATGATAAAAATGAATTAATTCTATTTTTTATAATCACACTTGATAAAAAACAGTCTGCAGAAACACTTTGATTGATATTCTCCCTTTGTACAAGCCCCGCCCATTAGTGAGGATCTCATTGAGGCACAGGCACCGCCCTCTGGCTGTGAGCACAATCTCATTTGAATTTAAAGCGACAAAAAAGGTACAATTTGGATCAAAGCCTAAAAGGGTCAGTTTCAAAGAGTTATAAAAAATGATCTGTGGAGTATTTTGAGCTGAAACTTCACATTCACACTCTAGGGACCTCAGAAACTTATTTTACCTCTTGTAAAAAGGGGCATAATAGGTCACCTTTAAGTAAACAGGATGCATTTGGATTTTGTATTGACTTTAAAACTGAATGTTTAGCATTATCTGAGTGACAATGCATTTACATGATGCCATGTGCTTGTCAAAAAGAAAAAAAAACTTCCAAAAGTTTCCAAGTTGGAAGGTTGAATTTCATTTGAATGCAAGAGTTGAAGGAACATGGCTTGCTAATCGTTGACTAACAGTTGACTCTAAAACATCCTTTATATGATGATGTTTTATGTTTATGTTTTGATTATGCTTATTTGACATTGTAAAAATTCATAGAAAAGGACATTTTCAGCAAGTACATTAATCCATTAAGTGTACAGACATTTCCTTTAGGCCTAACACAACACAACACAAACACAATGAGTAATTCAAAATACGAGTAAATGTAAAAAACTTTAAAGTATTAAAAAAAAAATCCTGTCAAAAATACAGAAAATGCCTTTATTTTAAAGGGATAGTTCACCCAAAAATGAAACTTACATAATTTATTCTACCTCATCTAGTTTCTTTCTTCTGTTGAACACAAAAGAAAATCTTTAGAAAAAAGCTAGTTATTTGTACCCATTGACTTCCCTAATGGAAAAAAAGACTAAATAAGTCAATAGCTATGTTTCCATCCACCTATTTTTATGCGCATTTTGGATATGCGCATAAAAAACGGTTGATGGAAACGACAAGATGTGCATCAATTTTGAAAATGCGCATAAAAAACTTATGCTTACAGTATGCGCATAACTGAGTAGGATAAAAATTTTATTCGATAAGGAAAAAATGCACGTAAACTACGATGGAAACACTTTTACCGAACAAATTCCAGTATGCGCATTAAAAAAAGTCATGTGATTTTGTTTGTGACATTGCGTGTCTACATTATCTTCTGAGGCGCAAGTCATTTATTAAATAAGGAAAAGATTCACGCAGCTTCTACTACCGCAGTAAATTCCGTTTTTACTTTTGATATTTGGTTCCAGTTAATCAGGAAGTGACGATTTTGTTCTCTTTGACTCATTGGATGGAAACACTGCTTTATTCGCACGCCTTTTATGCGATATTGCAGAATTTTAATTTGCATCTTTGGATGAAAACATAGCTAATGAGTGCCAGCAACCAGCATTCTTCAAAATATTGTCTTTTTTGCAGAAATAGGTTTTAAACAAGTGAAGGCAGAGTAAATTTAGGGTGAACTATCGTTTTAACACAATACTGGGTCCCACTTTTATGGACTTTTTTGAAGTGCAGCAGAAGGGAATTGAATGTCTAATACTTTTTGTAGGCTGTCTTTATAAAATTGTATGCAGCAATTTGTTCAACACCATTAACATGCAATGAGGCAAAAAATGCAGTTCTGTTAATTATGTTAATACACCACATGCACTTCATGCTAGGATTCATTCCAAAGAGACCAAATATTTCCCTTAAAAAAATAAATGTCAATGAGGTTTATAGCTATGAGCGTACAATTGGTATTATGCAAATCAGTTAACAGCAGAAGCATGCTGTAAAAATCTCTCACAATGTGTTGTGGAGGGGGAAAAAAAGTCTCCACAACTATCTTTAGCTTATGTTATAACCTTTTACAGAAAAGGCAAATATCAAACCTAAAATTAACATCACAAAACTGAACTTTTAAAGTAAAACTTATGGATTTTATCATAACACAAAATGTCAAAAACCTGACCATTAAATGTGGAATATATAGATAAAATATATTGAACATAGAATATATATTTTAGACTGGTAGATCCCAATTATTTTCTTTCTCATTTGTTTTTACATTTCTTTGGATCTCGGCATGATGTCTAGCTTTTGAGGATCTTTTGGTCTACTTCACTTTGTCAGTTGACGGTAATGTTGACGGAGATGTGGCAGTAATCTTGTCTGCATGTGGCTAGAGAAATTTAACTTTGGTGTGTAACTGTCAACTCTGTTACCGTCAACTATTACAGTCAACTCTGTTACTGTCATCTCTGTTACTGTCAACTCTTGATGGTAGCATAGTTGACAGTAACAGAGTTGATGGTAATGTTGACGGAAATGCAGCAGTAATCAGGTCTGGGTGTGGCAAGAGAAATTTAACTTAGGTGTGATAAACCAGAGTTAAGTTATTTTTAACAGAGGGCTAAACACTTTTTACAGAGGGCTATGTAGTTATATATTTTGTTTTACCCTATTAATAAAAAAAACTGCATGATGTGTTTACGTGTGTTATCTTTTTAATATTTAAATTTGTTTGATGAGATATATATATATATATACATATATATATATATATATAGTTATATATTATAATGCAGGTGATTAAAGGATAATTTAAGGAAAATGACTATCTGACTTTCAAAAACCATATTGAAGATTGTGATTACACTTGCTTAATCTCTCACTATTCCTTGTCTAATATGAAATATTACTTAGACTTCTTGCACTTATTTGTCTCCCTATGATGGATCGCTTGTTGTATTCCTTGCAAGTTGTTTGGACACATGCATCTGCTAAATTAATAAACACAGAAGTAAATTAATCTTTCAGCACGGCATGGTTGTATTTCAGAAACTGTAGATGCACCTAGATAAGCAGCATTTCTGATAACGTCAACGAAGCAAAATCTCTGAGGAATGATTCCAGAACATTGTTTTAATGTTAACCTATTAAACTAAGTTAATCATGTTTCTATACCAGCTGTTTTAAATCAGTTTAACGTAACTTAAGTTAAAATGACTCATAAGGTTAATTTGATTCAACTTAAAAATGTAAGGCAACCAGTAATTTTTAACATTGCAACAAAGTGGCCTGTGCACTGTAAAAAATGCAGGGTCCCACACAATTCATTCACGTTGTCTCAACACAAAAAAATTTAACTAAACAAATTTAAGTGGATTGAACATAAAACAATTAAGTTGTCCCCAAAAAAATATCAATAAGTGTGTTGTTTCAGTTTCATATTAAATAAGTAGTTTTAACAAGCAGCAAAAAAAAAAAAAAAAAAATATATATATATATATATATATATATATATATATATATATATATATAGTGTATACTGTATAACATCACAACACTGTGTAAATTATAAAGAATACTTTATAATTACCTGCGAGCAGATCAGTTTAAGGATGAAATATGGTTTTCAGACAAGGTATGATGGTCATTTATCATTGAAGCTGTGTGTATTAGGAAACTTTGTTTTCTTTCTCACCATTTTTTTCCTGTTCTAATTAAAATATATATTATTTATGTGACAAATGGCCACACTCTCTGTCATTTCACTGTTACACTGAAACATTTTCTTGTATCGCTGTACCATGTGTCATTTTCCATTTGTAGCGTGTGTGCCATTCCTGCAGGAGAGCCCGAGGCTTCAGTTCGCTTATTCAATAAATCACTAAGAACCACACAACGAGATCCTCCATCATACACACACACACCAGTACAGTTACCCCACATCACCCCTTCATTTGCTTTAATTGAAATCAATATTAGGCAAATTTAATCCTGTGACTTTTCTTGAACAGCATGTGTCTGTTGTATGCGAGTGGCTGTGTTTGTGCATCACTGAGGTCAATTGACGCGGCTGTATCTCAGAGAAGGTCAACTGAAAGGCCCAGCTCTGAAATCACTCATCTGCTTGAGTGGAATGGCTTTAAATATTAATGCCTTGTGCTGTGGTAATGGAGATGATTACGTCTGTTTTTTTCGAGGCGGTTCTGAGAACGGCATGCATACTGTATGTGTGCATGTGGCAAAAAGTCTATGATCTCTGGAGAAAGCTTAGGGTCAGCATTCCCATTCATCTCAATGGAAGCTGCTTGGTTGGGAGAATGTGATTCGAAACCTGCCCTATTTGTGTAACCAGAGATTTTATTATAATTTTTTTGTGTGTGACTGGGAAAGAAAACAATGCCATGATACTGATCATTGATTGCACATAGTCTAGAACCCTACCCTAGTATTAGTGATGTCAAAATACCAAAACCTTACAGGTGATTTACATTTATATTACATTTTTACATTTATTTGTTTACTTAAACGCTTCTACACTGTAATTGTGGGTTCCGCACAAACAAAAAATCATTTAGTTTTATACAAATCTAAGTTGATTGAACACAGAACAATTAAGTTGTCCCAAAAATCTCAAGAATTGTTTTTTTTAATTGAGTATTTTTTAATTGAGTAGTTTGAACAAGCAGCAAAATAGTTTTTTGGAGTGTATCCAAAGGGACTTACAAATAAGGATTATTACAAATGAGAGCAATATATGGATGCGAAGACAAGTGTAAGTTAGTTTAGCAGTTTGTTTTGCTCTAATCACTCCACTAAAGTGCAGACTAACATGGCGGTGCTCATCATCCATCATTGATTAAATAAAATGGTCATTATTAAGCAGTTTAAACAATTAAATACATGTTCTTACACAAATTTGAGAATCAGAATGTTTTGGAGATAGATAGATAGACAGACAGACAGACAGACAGACAGACAGACAGACAGACAGACAGACAGACAGATAGATAGATAGATGACACAGCAAAAGGGGTATAACAGTTGATGCTGAAAACGATGAAATAATGAAATGGCAGTCCCGATCTAAACCATACATACCATCTCAACAAAATATTGGCAACAAAGTTGGCTATAAAACCCACTACAGTCCCTGAACTCTAAATTCTAATCAACTTAATTCTTCAGAAATTATACATCTAGTAATGATACATGACATTTTTATGAGTGTGATGTGTTGTTGTACAAGATTATAATGTGGAATCTATATATTTTGGCATCAGCAAGACACTTTTTCACCGTATTGATATATATATATATATATATATATATACATATATATATATATATTTTTTTATTCAGCTGGTTATTTCCTGATTTTTATTTTCATTACAATTACAGGTTTTAATTGGTTTGTTAAAACCAAAACACTGAAGTTTATAAATATTAAAATCACAGTTTAATGCAACTTGACGCTCAAAATGAAAGTTGCAGAAATTCCATTGTGTAACCAAGGGGTGGCGACAACCAGCCATCAAAATTGTGTCACTGAATACTTCTTCATAAGTGATTCATCTAGTAATGATACATGAAGGTTTTTTTTAATTATTCATTGAAAATGAGGCTACAAATAAATATGATGTGTTATTGTACAAGATTACAATGTGAAATCTATACATTTGGCATTATCAGCAAGATAATTGTTCACAGTATTATACATTTTATTAATTTTATTTTTATTCAACATTATGTTTGTCAAAAACAAAACTTTCTTACAGTATGCTACTGTTGTAATAAATGGAAAGCAATTTACATTTGTCTCCTCCCCTTTATCCAAAAAATGGTCCAATTTGTGACTCAAAAATCGCAGCGTGATCCGAACCATGAGATTTGTGATCCTTTACACCACTAACAAGTAATATGTAATGTAGTACAGCTTAGAAATAACTTTCACAAACTGACAAGTCTGATTCCAGTCCTCCTACTACCTTTAAGTTGGCCGCTACTTTCCCATAAATCAAAAAGGCTTTTTTTCTTAGTCACATTCACACAAGCTCCACAAAATGCTGCGTACACAAGCAAGTTCACTCCATTTTGGATGAGAGCCAGTAAAATCATGCCATCTTATTTCAAAAGAAGCACTGCCATTTCCAGAAGCAAAGAGTTGCATTGTGGGTGACAGCTGAATGGTGATGCACTGCGGCTGTGTTTTAAGTGTGTGTGTCTTGTGTGTTTGCTGTGGACTCATTCTCGCTGACGCATCATTAGCTGGATTTACCCGTGGGCCGCTCTTATGAAAGGTCAACCAAAGGTCAGCTTGAACTTCATCTTACCTTTTCTCTCTCATTCTTATTCTCTTCTTGCTTGCTTCATCTTTCCTCCTTTCGTCGTCGCACCATCTCTTCATTTCCACAGCAAATTCTGATAAAAAAAAAGAGAATAGTTTTTTTTTAGTGGTCTAAAATCAGTTCACAGTTCAAACAGACTTTACATTCAATGTGTCCTGCAAGTCACAGTGTAAGTGAAGGAGTTTAGTTTAATAAACAGCGGGGGGGGGGTCGTACATTCGCCGGAGGTTTGTTCCTAGCATTCTGACCTTATTTCATGTTTCTGTTTTTTCCCAATGCATGACAGAGCTGAGATTAGTTTGTTGTTCTGACATTTTCTGTTCATATCATCAATAATTCAGTATAATGTTTAGAGCATAGATTCCTCTCTGGTGGAGCAAATTCATCAGGTTTTTAAAAAATCATTAAATCTTAACAATGATACATTTTGCCAAAGCACAATAAAGTGGTTTAAGTCATCATGAGAGGTTGGTATTATGATGCCATGCACGCCTAATTATTTTTTGGTTGTAATAAATTTAACTTTAAATAATAAAAAATGAATATTAGTGCATCTCTTGTATTTTATTTTATTTTACAAACTGACAACTACTAGAAGCTCTTTTCGTATAAGTGCAAGAAGATAAAGGCTAGACAAGGTGTCGGTATTGAATTTGATTTACAAAACATGACAAAATATGGGCGAAGAATTGCAAAAGTGTCATTCGGTTGTTTATCATTACATTTCTAGATAAACATACAGTACTGAGGTAAAGAAAATATACAATAATTGGCTGTGTAATTTAATAAGGTTTAAGGTTTTAATAAAGTTTAAAGTTTGTTTTTGCATAGCAATGCCAAGATTGAATTATTGCTGAAATTACATCTATATACGTGAATACAAAGCACCAAAACAAAGCAAAATAAAATGAAAATTAAATACAAAGTTACAGAAACAAACAAAAAAAAAAAATTCTACATCAAGCCATTCATACACAACCAGCATCCCCACATCATCATGATAATAGATTAATAATAAGCTATTGAATTTGGGGTCTCTTTCTTCTACTTTTTTAATTATTTGTTGTTTGTTGGTGGTCATTCAAAGTAACAGGACCAAAAAGTCACTATAAAATCATATAAAACTGACCATTATTCAACAGTCTGTGAAGAGCAATATTGCTCTTAAATATTTACCTAAAACCTTAAGTTGCAGAGAAACTTTTATTGCAAGATATTGCAAGAGATTGTGAAAAATTGTAATTAATTTTACTGGTCACGGTTTGATACAAGTGGTCAGTTGATAGTCTGCTCACTGTAAAAAAGTGATTAGTTTAATTTAAAAAGTAAGAAAATTTGGAACTTGGAACTGTTAAATTGAATTAACTTAATTTTTATAATTATGGGCGTAGTTCATTTACTTAATTTTAAGGCAACGGGTTTACTCACTTTTTTAAATAGTCAACTAATCACTTTAAAAGCAACGTTTACTTTTTAAGTAAAGTCAACTAATCGCTTTAAAAGCAACATGTTTACTCACTTTTTTAAATAAAGTAAACTAATCTCTTTAAAAGCAACATGTTTACTCACTTAAAGTAAAGTAAAGTAATCCCTTTAAAACCAACATGTTTACTCACT
>CAIGQV010019081.1:9596746-9611053 GCA_903798115.1 Danio jaintianensis | reverse complement strand
AAACAAACAAACAAACAAACAAACAAACAAACAAACAAACAAACAAACAAAAAGTATAATATAAAATACTGTGATACTTTTTGGACAATAACTTCTAAAAGTTTTTATGGATGTTAATGTAACTGTATATTTTAACCCTTGTGTGCTGTTGGGGATGTTTTCATGCACTCAGGGCTGATTTTGAGTCTACATTTGGCCACAACGTTCCCTGTGTTTCAGCAAATGGAATGATTTTGGGTGACAAATCTTATTTTGACACATATTTTGGGAAAATGCTTCAAAAATTCAACAATAAACTCTGGGCAAATTGACTACCCTTTCATTATGTTCAGGGCTGTTTTTGCCCCATTGACTTTCATTATAATGACATTTTCTGATTGCAAAGCCATGACAACATATTATTATGTATTCTTTATTGTTGGTGGTTTTTCCTGTTTGGGAAGAGGTAAAATTTGTAATTTCACACATTGCTGTTGATCATTAGTTGCAGTGCAAAAAAATCTGCCGTTATATTCCAAAGAACTCGTGGAACTCATAGAAGCCAGAAACTCTTTTTTGCACAGGTCTATCTAAAGGGTTAATGGTGCCAACTGATGATAAACAAAGTAAAAATGACAAATTTTACCTCTTCCCAACAGGGAAAACCACCATCAGTCAAAAATGAATGATTGGTGTCTTGGCTTTGCAATCAAAAAATGTTGTTATAATGGAAGTCAATGGGGCAAAAACAGCCACCAACATAATGAAAGGGTAGAAAATTTGAACAGTACACAAGGGTTCAAATTGAAATTAAAAAGATTTTTTTTCTGCTTTGATTCATAGCATATAACTCTTTATTTGGGACATTTTAAAAAATTTGTTACATCTGAAAGACTAAGTAGGCACTGTTGAACTCGAGATGCATGACAAAATTAAGTTATTCTGTAGCTGTGAAATGTCAATACATTTTACACCAAGGAAACATGAAAATTTCACCGCGGAATGAACCGCCAACTTATCCAGCATATGTTTTACACAGCTGCAACAAAGTACTGGGAAACACCCATACACTCTCACATGCACACACATACACTAAGTTAGTTTAGTTTAGTTTATTCAATTCACCTATAGCGCATGTCTTTGGATTATAGGGGAAACCGGAGCACCCGGAGGAAACCCACGCCAACACAGGGAGAACATGCAAACTCCACACTGGAATGCCAACTGACCCAGCCGGGACTCAAACCTGAGATCTTCTTGCTGTGAGGCGACAGTGCTAACCACTGAGCCACCATATCGCCCTGTTCTATTCATGACAAAAAAACAAAAACATAAGCATTATGTCCAGGTAATGCTTAGTAGGTTTAGATAATATAAGGTTTCTATAAATATGCAAGACCAAATATTAGACGTGTCCAAATATCCAAAGCACAGATCTGTGCATTTAGCCCTTCAGTGTTAAATCAGCCATCTTTTTGTGTGTATGTGTGTGTGGCTAAATGCAAGAAAAATGTGTTAGTCCATGAGTTTGGAAGAAAATAGATGTATATAAACATCTAGATTTGCTCTAAATTGTTATATGACATGCCAGCTGTTTTCTTTAATAACTGGATTTTTTGTGTATTGAATGAGCGAGGGTCAGGGTATCGCTCTTACAATTCAATTTAAAGCATGTATTATGTTGCTGTTCCTTATGAAGTTGCAGACCACCTGCTGAGTAAATCTGATTTATTTACTGGCCAGAGTCAATTTTTACTCACATTTGATGCTTGGTGAGTAAATTTTGGATCCCGGTCGACTGCACGGACCATGACATGTATTGACATTACAGAAATACATTTTTGTGTTAGGAGAGGAGATATACACACAGCCCAGGACCCAGCCATAATCATGATTCAATAGGGCTCTCAGCGTTAAAGCTGCTGCGAGAAATTTATTTTCTGAATACTGCACATAAAATCTGGCAGATATTATGGGAATGTACTGTATACTGAGAAATCGCAAGCCTCTGGATTTAAAGTGGCATAAATGTTAAGACTGTTTGTCCTACGATCCATTGTTTATGATCAAGACAATACATTAAAATAATATAGTTGGCAAAATCAAGAAATTTGCTGTTTTGTACAGCTACACTCTCGGGTATCTTTTCAAAAAGTACACTGTTGTACCTTACAGGTGCATATTGGTACCTTAAAGGTGAAATTTTGTACTTTTAAGATACTATGAGGTACACATTTGTCATTTTTAGATATTAAAATGTACATTTAAAGGTGCAGTATGTAAGTTTGACACCCAGTGGTTGAACTAGGTATTGCACGCCTGGTTCAAAACATAAGCAAGTGCAGGTTGCCAGATTGACGACACCAACAGGAGCGAGCCTGACTATCGTGCCTAAAGGCTGATTTAAATCGTGTTCTAACTAAAAGCAACGGTACGCGATAGAAGGAATACTTTCCATATTAAAAGGAGTTTTTGCTCAGGTACACCTCAGGTGCTTTATTCAATGTTAAATGCTAATAATGTGAGTTTGAGTGACATTTTACATTACATTTATTGCCATACTACTGAAAGCAGCAGCAGATAGTTCACCTCAGATCTTAAAAATAAAATAAACCATTTGAAAATGAACTTTAGAACTGTGACTCAGTGCAAGACAACACATATCAGTGATTCAGCATGTACATTTAATATTGTTAAAGGTTTAATATGTATTAATTAGATTATAAACCTTACCATTTCGTTGGAGTGCAGTAAGTGCACTATTCTGTGCTTCTGAATGGCTGTATTTGAATTTCTGTTGTGTTTCGTCTGAGGCAAACAGCCAAATTGTTTATCACTGCAAATCTTGTCATGTAGTGTGTTGTTGGGTCACGGGGTTACAATGTAACCTGCTCACCTAATGTTTACGTTCGTAATATTTATATTATTTGCTAATTAATAACCTCATGTGGAACTCTGAATCTGCGTCTCATTTTGGAGGCTGCTGCTGTCCACCGGAGGTCACATTTCGGTCACGGATGCATGCTTTGAGAGCCTTCCTGACTGAATGAATGAAATATGTGGTTTTCCACCAAAGCAATCCGGGGTGCTGAAATATAATTGGCTAAACTGGCATTGGGCGGGTTAAAAGAACCAAAACAAAGACAGCGTTCCGGCACATAACGCACATTTTCAAAGCAGAATATCTGACTTCAGCATTGTTTTTCAGATAAACAAGAATGTTCACTTGGCATGTTTCTTAAATATCTGCAAACATATGATGGTATTTTTATGCTTTAGAAGAGTCAAAAACTTACATACAGCACATTTAAGGTACAGATGTGGAACTTTTAGGTACAAAAGTGTATCTTTTGAAAAGGTGTTGCTCCTGTCACAGAGTTTGTAGGCTAGCTTTATTTCTGAGAGTGTATTAGCGGTTAGCAAAACTGTTGACAAAACAGCTGAAATATATGGCTACCGTGAATGTTTTTCAAGTCAATTAAGATCTCATTTTAGATCTGTGCCACATCTGATGTCCCGACTGTCAGTTGTTTACAACATTTAAACACTGTGTGCTCTATTCAAAGTCAAGAGAGGCCACCAAGCTAACTGATTAGCATATTAGCAAAACATTAGAGGAGGGAAATCAAACCAATTAGAAATGTCCTTGCATGAATCACGCGTGCTCGCAGCGCTTTGGTTTTCAAGGCTTTCGAATCATTGTGCTACAAGAAGCGCTGACAAACCAAATGAGTGCTCAGTCTCGGAGCTGAGAGGAGGCTACGCTAATGAGACAGCCGCTTTTCTTTTGATACGGCTCCAGCAGCTTTCCCCATTCAACAGAGTGGGAGGTATGGAGTAAGAATTCATTATTAAACACATCTAATGTGTGAGTTATTTACTGAGGTGGCTCTCCCTCAGGTGGGCGCTGTGTTTGAAGTCGTTTTACATGCGAGAGGGAGGCGAGACGTTGAATGCTAATGTCACTCTTCTTGTTTCCTGGAAGCGGCTTACAGTGCTTTGAAGCTCACACAATATCATTTGGGTCTGTCGCGAGGCTGCGGGAACAAAGCCCCGATCGGGCGTCAGCTCTGCAGTCAGACATCTATGACAATGGTGGACAAGTTTCAAGCCGTAGAACAACATGTGTGAACAGCATGGTGATGCTTAAAAGGCATAATGACAAGACCTTCTCTAAAGTATGTTTGTATATCTGGAGGAAATATGAGTGCTTGCCAGGCTAAACATGAATGGTGTTAAAGTTTTAGGTGAAGATGATTAGAGAAAGCTGAAATAGCTTGAAAAAGAAAACTGAGAGACTAGCACCGCATCTGAAAAGACACAAATAAAGGTCTAATGAAGAACCACATGCAACCGTTCCTTTCCACAAACTGTTCTTTATAGTGAAAAAAGTGTTTGTTTGTTTTTTTATTCATTATAGTATGAACATAAGATGTATGGATTCTTGCTTGTCTTCTGTAAAAAGCGATTCGTTTCTTTACTTTAAAAATGGAGAAAACCTGTTGTAACTTGCAAATATTAAGTTGACCTAACTTAATTTTTCTAATTATGCACATACACTCTCAACAATTTTTGTAAACTAAACAGTATTTACCTGTAATATAAACTGAATTTTACCATAGGACAGTTTTGTATATTGTGAAAATTACTGTACACTTTACAATAAAGCTATACAATAATGTAAACACATACACAAGGTAAATGGTGCTGTAGATGTAAATACAGTATTTTTGCTGTAATTGATTTACGGTAAGTTACTGGTGAACTAAACTGTAACATGAACTGAATTTTTACTGTAGGACAGTTGTGCAGTATGTTACTGTATTTTAAAGTAGCATGGTCAAAATAACTGTATATTTCACAGTAAATATACAATACTGTAAATACATGTACAGCAAAATAAATGGTGCTGTAAATGTAAATACAGTATTTTTGCCATAATTAATTTACAGTAAGCTACTGGTGAACTGAACTGTAATATGAACTGAATTTTACTGTAGGACAGTTAAGATATACAATACTGTAAATACATACATAAGGTAAATGGTGCTGTAAACGTAAATACAGTATTTTTGCAGTAATTGATTTAAGGTAAGTTACTGGCCAACCGTTGCCAGAAAGTTCCTGTAAATTCTACAGGAATACAATGTAGTTTAACTATGTTTACACACTTTAAGTGAAGTCAACTGTGAAGTCAACTAATCACTTTTTACTGAGTGAGATGACTCAAGCATCATTGTCTTGTAATCACTAAAACTGTTATAATAACTACCATACTTATAAAACCAACTTATTTTGACAAGTTTTGTTCTATTTTACATTGATCAGCAAAAGTCTGTTACAACCAAGATAACAATTAGTTGGAAAAATCTAGCTTCTGTCGACTTCATTGCGAATAATCCACATTTAACTCGAAATCTTGTGATTTCAAAAAGTCACATTAATAACAAACGCAGCAATAATCTAATGTGTTGTTGTTGCTGAGAGCTGTTTGTGTTCATCAGGTTGACTGAGAGACTGTCCCAGGTCAGTGAAGACTCAAAACTTTTTAATGATTACTCTTGGCACAGTGTGTCCAATCCCGTCTATTGTGTTGAATACTAAATAGACCTTTCCAATTAGGAGAAAACAACATTAAAGTGTCAAACACGGGAGCTCCCGACTGTAGTTGTTTAATGCAGTATAGCTGGGCAAGCAGAACAGACGCGGCTTTCTTGTAATACAGTCAACAGTGAATGATGGATGAACTGCCACAGGCACAGGAGGAATTAAGCTGACTGGCAGGACATTCATAACCTAATCTTTGTCAATGTCTTGTTAGTAAGCGAGATCCTGACATGACGTGGCTCAAGTTTCACTCGGATCAGGAATGTGCCATTCAGTTTGGCAGTTGTTTGAATCATTTACACTGTAATAGCTGCCAAAATAAAATGTTTATTTGCCAAACCTAACGAAGTGTAATTTCATAATACTGGAATGTCAAGGCTTCATCCATATAATTATTTTTCAAATTTGCACTATAATGACTAATATGGGAAAGGGATTGTATTTTATATATACAGTAGTAATTACATATTTAATTAAACTGTAATGTACTGTTTATAGTCAGTCTGGGAAAAGTTAAAGTTTTTAATCAAGATTATGTTATTATAGTGAACTATAATGAGTGGGCATATCTGTAACGTATTAAGGTCCTAAGCCGTTTAGTGATTTATAGACGAGTAGTAATACTTTAAAATCTATTCTGAATGTAACTGGGAGCCGGTGTAAGGACCTGTGGACAGGTGTGATGTGCTCTGATTTTCTGCTTCTGGTCAGAATCCTGGCAGCAGCGTTCTGGATCAGCTGCAACTGTCTGACTGTATTTTTGGGAAGGCCAGTGAAGGAGTCCATTACAGTAATACACCCTGCTGCTGATAAAAGCATGAACAAGTTTCTCTAAGTCCTCACTGGAAACAAAGCATCTAATTCTTGTAATGTTTTTGAAATGATAGCTGATTTAGTTACTGCTTTGACATGACTACTGAAACTCAGATCTGACTCCTGAATCACACATATACTGAAATATTTCTCATTTTTATGTTTATGTAGCATAAAAAAACTAAAATGAAAAATAAAATAAAAAGACAAAAACACAACACAGTAAAATGAAAACTTTAAATTAAAAATAATAATAAAAAGCTCACTCAAACTATTATTAAAAATAACAAGGTGGTTAATGTTACTATATTCATCATCCTTCATTTTCTTTTCGGCTTAGTCCCTTTATTAATCTGGGGTCGCCACAGCGGAATGAACCGTCAACTTATCCACATGTTTTACGCAGCAGATGCCCTACCAGCCGCAACCCATTACTGGGAAACACCGACACACATTCATTCACACACATACATACACTACGGACAATTTAGCTTATCAATTCACCTATAGCGCATGTCTTACAACCTTTGGAGAAACTGGAGCACCCGGAGGAAACCCACGCAAACACGGGGAGAACATGCAAACTCCACACAGAAATGCCAACTGACCCAGCCGAGGCTCGAACCAGCGACCTTCTTGCCGTGAGGCGACAGCGGTACCCACTGCGCCACCGCATATTATTATAATTTAATTAAAAAAAACAAGTTTGGACAAAAAGAGACTAAAAATAAACAGTTAAATCTAACATTTAATTAAAAAAAATAAAAGAAACAAATTGGTTTTGAAACAAATTTCTAAATTGTTAATAACAATATTATTGTTATTTTGGTTTTTCTACTTCAAATTCATTTTTTTATTCAATGCCATTTTTACATTTTTTCTCTCTAATCATAGTGAAACACGATCAGTTTCTACTGTAAATATATATTGTTGAAAAGTTAATCCTACAACTTTTTTCAGTGTGCTAAAAAATACACCCATTTATTTATGTATTACAAAAAAATACAATTATATATTGACAATTATATAATTATAAAATATATATATATATGACTGACAATACAATTAACTGTCATGTAACCCTAACACTAACTTGAAATAGTGAATACCTATTGTCATACTTTTATTTGTCATACTTATAAAAAATGTGACTATTTGATGTATAAGAAAGTGTCTAAAATCCCATTTAATAAAAGATGTTACACGTGTCAGTTATTTCTTTATAATTAATTAATTATGAAAATGACTAGCAATTTATGAGTGAAACTGTACAAAAATAAGACCTTCTTTTCGGGAGATCACATAAATAATACAAGTTTATTTAAAAGTCTGTACTTTAGGTAACACTTTATATTATATAGTAGTAAATGCATTCTCAAAGCACATGTGTTTCAGCAGTTTTTGTGGCATGCAGTGTGGAAGGAATACAAATGTGTGTTGTTTACAATGATGCACAGGATGATTGCTGCTTCAATCCCCACCTAATTGGAGGCCATTCATGTTCTTTTCCAGCCTCTTCTTTTGATCATAACAAGACGGAGGAATGTGTTATAACAAAAAGTCAGAGCCTTCATTAAACACACCGCTGTAATCATTCAAGAAGGCACGCTTAAAAATGTCGATAAGCATCCATTAAAAAAACCAAAAAAAAACACCCAAACCGAAAAAGAAACAGGAGATGAGTGGAAATGAAAGTGGGTGTTTTTCTTGTCGGCATCAAAGGATTCATATTCTCGTTCGCCACGGAGGTCTGACACCACTTAAGTTTTTCTTTTCTTCCAGATGTCATTTGTAGCAGCACAATTAAACCCTAAGCTTTACGTACAAAACGCAGCTATCAAGAATATGCGATGATAATTGCCCCCTCTCATTTAGTAGCTTTAAATTTACATCGGAAGAAAAGAAAGCAATCACATTCGAATGAAAAATACAAATGATTGTTTCAAAAGGTTCATCAGAAAATCTAGGCGATAAATAGGTTTGGAAAAGAAGACGGCAGGGATGATTTCCGAATACAGTGGAGATAATTCTAGACGAGAGATGTTTCTCTGACACTTTTGTGACACGTTCGCACTTAAAGGGCTCCTATTTTACCCCTTTTACAAGATGTAGGATAAGTCTTTGGTGTCTCCAAATGCTTCAGGTCAAGATAGCCATCAGATTATTGATTATACAATGCCCATTTTGGGGTCAGAGGAAAGTGTAGCTGTTTTTGTAGCCTGTGCCTTTAAATGCAAATGAGCTGGTTCTCCCCACCCACCGTTTCGATGTGCGTGTTTGCTTTTCCTGCATTACACCATAAACAGCAGTCAGTGACAAAGACAGACATGGATGAAGCAGAGATACAGTTTATTAGACAAAAATACCAAGTAAGGTTAAATGTATTTGTGGTGGAGTTTATTCAAGCCTTTCTGAAATGATGAGTCACACACAAATGTCATTACAAAGTTCGCAGTACACACACACAGATGATCACAAAGTGTTGGAGCAGATCTTTTAGGGTGCTTTCACACCTAGACGTTTGTTCCAGAACCTAGCTCGGTTCGTTTGGCATATGTGAATCCGCTCTGATCCGCGACAAATTAATCGGTTGTAGTGAGAAAGCAAAACAATCCAACGAACCAGGCTATATCAAAGTGTATTATGGATATATAATAGCCATATATGTATACGAATATATGGAAAGAGAATTATGAGTAGGGCGGGATGTCATTCGTACCAGTAAATGTGCGTTTCATGTCGAACCCATGCTGAAATATTAACAAGAGCTGTTTATCCGTTAGGAAAATTGACCGAAATTACCATTTGATTTTTTTTCCATATTTTAAACTTGTAATATTTTGTATTAGGCCTATTGTTTTGTTCATTTCTGCACTGACACCTCAAAAGAAAGATCAACATTCATCTGCTTCATGATCTGACTGCAGTCTTGCTTCATCTGTTATTTCTCTCTGTAATAAGCCTATAATGCATAATTCTAGGCAAGGTTTTTTTTAAAGCTCAAAATGAATAATGAAAACAAAGTTATTAAATGTCTTATTCTTATTTTAAAATAACTAATTAAATGTTACAAAAAATGACAGGCAATAGATTGATTGATTCAATAACATTTTTTACCACCCTTTACAATTGAGGCTCTGTATGAGAAAGTCTTACCTCTCTGATTTATATTTGGTGACGATGTCTCTGGGTGTCACCATTCAAAATTAAAGCGCACCTTTTTCTTATAATGTCTCATTATCATAAATTAAAATAATGACGTATGACAGCTGAGCGTAATCCGTGGGACTCTGAAAATAAACCCTGAAACTCTTACCAATGTGAGGAGAGTTTACTTGCACGTGACTTGTTTTAACTATTTTGCTCTATGTTAGAAACTGTGCCGTGTGAAAGCGAACCGGACCAAGAACAAAAATAAACATTGTCATCATAGATGCCCTTTAAAAGATGAAAAATACAAATGAGTGCTGCAAAATGACAAAAGTACTTGATAAATCAAGAGCATAAATGTTCATTACAAAACCATTTAATAAACTCAGCGTTGCTGCTGAAGTACAAAAACTCGACTTCATAACGTTATTAGGCTACGTAAAGCTGTTTAGTTGCACAAAGCAATATTTTTCGCCCTGCTTTTATGGGACTGTCTATTCAATATATAAGACAAAAGTGAAAAAGTCCCTCCTCTTTGTAATCTCCTCTTCAGATAAAGGAATTCCAGATGATTACGGCCTTAAATTATTTTCTAATCTCACTCAGACAACACAGAGATGTAGTGTTTGCCAATTTCACTCTAAATCAAAATCCTCAAATCCAGTCATGGAATTGTTTCATGTAATTTCCCATTGTGCTGTGCAGACAGAAAAGCAGCGTCTGATGAAAACGACATGCTTCATAACAGCCTGAGATTTGCTGCAGTGACATTCAACCCCTTGTGAAGAAGAAGTGTTTTTATTGTGCACTCGTGGTGTGTAATTGTAAAGAACTGTACTTGCAGATAAGATTGCATTAGTGGAGTTTACATTTTAATTGCAAATGTTTCATTTTAAGTACTAAATTGTGTTTGATAATGATTATAAAGCTGTAAAAAAAATGCATGTAAAAATTTAATATATTTAAAATAAGAAAATGCATTTTCAGCCCTTACGATGGAAAGAAAAACAAGAAATTATATTATTAAAAAATCTAAATCAAAATTGTAAAATATACAAGAAAGTACTATTTTGTCTCTCTAATTCAATATATATATATAGTGCTCAGCATAAATGAGTACACTCTATTTTGATATATTTTGGTACATTTGAACAAAACAGATTTATTATACAGATACATTTATTAAAATAATATTTTAATCAGCAAAGATCTTTAGAAATACAAAGATAATACATTTATATTCATGCGCAATATTTAAAACAAATTACAAACTACAAAATTTCAACCAAAGTTTTAATATATTTTTTTTCTCTTTTTTTCTCTTGTGTTATTTTTAAAAACTTTTATTTAATATTTTTCCATAACAAGAAAATACTATTTCTCTTCTTTTACTTCTAAATTGAACTTTTTATTAAATGTTACATACCATTTTTTGCAATTATTTATAAAAATGTATCCTCACTTTTCAATTCCAAGTAACAATTAAAATAATATTTTTGATAATATAATAAAGTATATGTATATGTAAAGTAAATTATATGTAAAATACTATATTAAAGGATTAGTTCACCTAAAAATGAAAAATATTATCTTATTTATTTCTCACCCTTGTGTTGTTTCAATCTCCTGAGATCTTCGTCCATCTTCAGAATATTTTAGATCTTTTAAAGCTCCCTCATCCTCCATAGACAGCAAGGTTCCCAAGACTTATAAATGTTCAGAAAAGAAACCAAAAACATCTCTAAAACATTTCTTGTGACTTCAGAGGTTCAACTGTAATCATACAAACACTTTTGTCCTCCACACACACACACACGCACGCACGCACGCACGCACGCACGCACGCACGCACGCACGCACGCACGCACGCACGCACGCACACACACACACACACACACACACACACACACACGCACACACACACAAAATGTAGAAATGTCCTCCTCATCACATCAAAATATGCATTTAACACGGGGATTATGATGCTTTTATATTGTGCTACTGACTCTTGCAATATGTCATACTGCTAGTAGCAAACACACACCCTTACGACCTGACCCGGGAGAGAAGATAAATGGAACTTTTGCTCACTTTAAACACTAAAAAGCAAGACAAAACACTGAGAACTTTTATTTTTTCCATTCAATACCAAATCAATAGGTCTTTATATTGGAATGAAATTAATTTACTGCCCCATATATGGGGACGGAATGAAACAAAAAGCTGCTTAACCTTATAGCCTAAAATAGGTGAACAAAGAAGAAACTTTTTGTAAAGATTTTTTGCCACACAAAAGTGTTCTTGGAGCTTCGTATGAGTACAGATGAACCACTAAAGTCACATGACATGTTTTGACATTTTTGATTCCTTTTCTTAACTTTGAACATCTCTGGATTGTTGCTTGCATGGAGGATGAGAGAGCTCTCCAATTTCATCTAAAATATCTTGTTACAGATATTGTTACAAAGACAAGTGAAGATTTCGGGTGATTGGAATGACATAAGGGTGAGCAATTAATAACAGAATGTTCATATATGTGCAAACGAATCCTTTAATTTTTAACTGTAGGATATTTTTTTATATTACAGATGACAATATTCAAATATTTCTCAAATAATGTTTAACAGAGCAAGGAATTTTTCACACTATTTCCTATGATATTTTTCTTCTGGAAAAAGTCTTATTTGTTTTATTTCGGCTAGAATAAAAGCAGTTTTACATTTAAAAATAAATATTTTAAGGTCAATATTATTAGCTCTCTTAAGCAATATTTTCAACATAGGCTCATTCTGGAAACGTAGCCCTATATACATTTCTGGAGATCACAAATTATGTAGCCAGAGGTATGTATGGCTGCATTTCGTCTTTAAAACGAACACTACCGGGCGGTATGACGCCGTTCCTTTTCGCGCTTACCAACTGACCGCTTAGCTCCGTATAGACGGCTTTCCCACTGTTACCAGTTTGTCCAGTAGCTCGCCACGTACGTAGGCGGACTTGAGACGCAGAGAGGAGCTGACCACGATGACGGAGTTCAAGTCCGGCCAAGAACGGTTCCAGAAAGCGGGTAAGACAAAAACAGAATCCAAAAAATAAAAAAAACAAGTAAATAACAGGGTGAGAATGTGGTAAAATCTGAAAAGTGGTAAAAATCAGATGAGGGCTTTTCCTTTTTCTGGATTGCCTTTGAAAGCTGTCGGTTGGGTTTTGGGTAGTGAGTGGGTGGGTCAATCGGTGCTTTCGAAAACACTATTGGTTGGGTTTAGGGAAGGAGGAGGGTGGGTCAGTCAAGTCAGTCAGTCGACAGCAGCCTCTGGTGGATTTACGCAAGAACAGCAGGCGCGAATGGCACTCGCGAGAGAAATTTGAGATTTGAAAAAGTGTACACAGCGGTCTCTGGTGGATTCGCGAAAACAAAAACTGCAAAAAAAACGTACCTCCTGGGATGTATTTGGCGCTCTCCAGAAATGGCGGTACGTTTTTTTAGAATGAGCCTGGGTTGAATATTTTTTATTCGACTGTCTACAGAACAAACCACTGTTATACAATGACTTGCCTAACTACCCCGACTTATCTAATTAACCTAGTCAAGCCTTTAAATGTCACTTTAAGTTGAATACTATAAATGTAAAAATATCTAGTAAAATAGCAAAGATAAAAGAAATCAGTTATTAGAAATGAGATATTAAAACTATCATGTTTAGAAATGTCGTTATTTCCGTTAAACAGAAATTGAGGAAAAAATATACAGGGGGGCTAATAATTCTGACTTTAACTGTATATAACTTCACCATTCCAAATGTGTGATTACCCATATATTTACAAATATGAAATACAATGTTAGCTCACATTATGCTTCACTTTAGTTACTTATAATGACTTCTAATAATAAATAGCCTCTGAATAACCCAGCGGGAAGGTCATTATTTCTCTTCTACAATGAGAGCTTTACATTAGTCATTGCCGTCACTCTAGTTATGGTATTCAAAAAGCATTATATAAGGGTGCATGTTACCTTCACACACGATAGCCATGCACAAAACACACTATTAAAAAAAAGACCTGATTTACTCCGCATGGGCTTTGTAAGACCTCTGAAAGTGTGTTTTGTCCAGATAAGCCCTTTAGCTCTGTTAATACACTGATTATTATTATTTTTTTGTTAAGCCTTTGTGCACTTTGAACAGACGTTCGTCTCTCTAAAGACTGTGACATGGCATGAAACCAACACCCTGGGCAGTACCATCTGTCAAGATGGCAGCCACACGCAGAGAGAAATCAAATTCGAACAAATCATATTTGCTTGCATTGTTTTAAAGATGTGCATTCATATATTGTTTCATACAGGATGCTTATGTATTTTTAAAATGCCTATGTGTTGCTTGTTCATTGGTCCTGATCAGTCAATTACAGTATGTTGATGAAATACCCCTCAGATTGACTTGGACTGTGGGCTGTTCTGTTTGCCAAGTGTTTCCATTAGAAACACCCCAATTTCCTGGTAGAGATCAGTGTGTTGGGCTTGAAATCCAGGGCAGAGAGTTTAATGAGGAAAGCAAGTGTGGCGCTGTAATGTCACAACTGGCGTATGGAAGCCCAGAAGGCCCACAGAGGGTTTTAATAAGGGAGCTGGAGGGGAGCCTGATCTGATGCTCAGCTGGATTCACTTCACGTCCTCACACACACGCACACACACACACACATGCGCACGCACACACACACACACACACACACACACACACACACACACACACACAT
>CAIGQV010019081.1:9572304-9596156 GCA_903798115.1 Danio jaintianensis | reverse complement strand
TCTATCTATCTATCTATCTATCTATCTATCTATCTATCTATCTATCTTTATTTAAAGCTATTTAAAAACTGCTAAGGCAAATATTATTTTACCTAGGCTCATTGTGGATACGTACCCAGGTCTACATTTCAAGAGACCGTGAAATATGTACCCAGAGGTATGTCTGCTTGCAGTTTGCAGTTTTTTGCAAATCCCACAGAGGCCGCTGTGTACACTTTTTGATGATCTCAAATTTCTCTCGTATGTTCCATTTGCACATCCTCTTCTCACGTAAATCCACCAGCGGCTGCAATGTACATTTCAGCTGATCAGACTGACCGACTGACCCACACCCATCCACTTCCCTAAACCCAACCAATAGTGTTTTCAAAAGCAATCTAGAAAAGAAAAGAAAAGCTGCCACGGTCACGTGATTGTACCACGTGTTCAGGTTTTACCACATTTAAGCCTGTTATTTATTTATTTTATTCCTTTTTTGCTTTTGTTTTACCTGGTTTCTGGAACCGTTCTTCACCGAACTCGAACCCCGTCGTCACGGTCAACTCCGCTCCACATCCTAAGTCCATCGGCGTACACAGCGAGCTACTGGCCAAACTGGTAACACCGGAAAAGCCGTCCATACGAAGATAAGTGGTCAGCGGTATCAAGAAAAGGAACGGAAGTCGTCATCAGCATCACACCACCCCATAGCGTTCGTTTTACAGACAAAATGTAGCCAGACGTACCTCTGGGGTTTTTTCGCGATCACCAGAAATGCAGACCTGGGTACGTATCCACAATGAGCCAGTGTTGATATTATTAGTCTAGTATTTGGTCTACATGGACCGCATGTGTGTGCTTAGTGCTTAGGTGTCTAGTGTTTCTTTACAAAGTGACATTTCTGGCATGTCACACATATTATGCTAGTTTTTTTTTTTTAGACCTTTTTGCAGATCAGGGAATGGAGATTGTCTTTGATACATTTTACTATACTGTTGTTGTGTAAGCACACCCTATTTTACAGTACAGCAAATGTAAATCATTTTTACATTTTCATTCAATCTGTGTATTAAAAAAGCTTTATTTTTTACAGACTAATTGACCTTACAAATTAGCTTCTTGATGAAATCATGCTTGAAGTATATACAGTAACTTTTTCACTGGAGGATTATGGATGATTTTTAAAAATATTTTAGGGTTTGTTAAAATGCATTAATAATAGATTTGCTTCTTACAAACAGGAGCTTTTAGCGTCATAAAATGTTATCTGATGGACTGTCATGTGGATCATTTTGACATTTTTATCAGCTGTTTGCACTCTCGTTCCGAAAGCCCTCGTTGGTGAGCAAATAACGTGATGCTAAATTGCTACAAATCTGTTCCAATGAAGAAACACTCTCATCTACATTTTAGATTGCCTGAGGGTTTCAGCTAATTTTTATTCTTTGGTATCCTTTGTACATATCTTAAAAGCAACATACAAACCATTCGTCCATCCATTCAAAAACAAAACATTCCTTAATTTTCTTTCAGCTTAGTCTCTGATTTATCAGAGGTCGCCACAGCGCAATGAACCGCCAACTATTCCAGCATATGTTTTACGTAGCGGATGCCCTTCCAGCCGCAACCCAGTACTGGAAAACACCCATGCACTCTCACATTCACACACACACTCATACACTACGGCCAATTTAATTCATCCAATTCACTTATAGCACATGTCTTTGGACTGTGGGGGAAACCGGAGCACCCGGAGTAAACCCACACCAACACGGGGAGAACATGCAAACTCAACACAGAAAACCAACAGATGCCAACTGGCCCAGCCGGGACTCGAACCAGCGACCTACTTGCTGTGAGGAGACAGTGCTAACCACTGAGCCACTTCAAAAACAAAACAAAAAACAATTTTAACTTAAATAAAAATTAAAATATTATGGTAGCAGTTTATTTTACAGTATGTGTACTTATCATGCAATTACCATGTGCGTACCTAAGAAAGTACTGAGTTATATAAGGTAACTTCAGGTGTTGTTTAGGGAAAGCACCTTGTTATTACCCAGTTTTTAAACATTTACAAATAATGTCATCACAGTTCGCAAATATTTTAAAGGGATAGTTTCCCTAACTAATAAAATCATTATTTACTCACCCTTGTTTCAAACCTGTTTGACTTTCTTCTGTTGAACACAAAAGAAGATATTTTGAAGAAAGTTAATTGACTTCCACAGTATTTGTTTTTCCTATGGAAGTCAATGGTTTTCAGCATTCTTCAAAACATCTTCTTTTGTGTTCAACAGAAGAATGTAACTCATAAAGGGTTGAAACCACTTGAGGGCACATAAATAGCCTAGTGAACACATTTGGGGTGAACTATCCCTTAAAGGACATCCAGCAGTTAAAAAAGGTAAACAAAACCATACTCACACACTCAATATCAATATCGACCAGTCTCTGATAATATAAAGAGATATATGGAGGCTGCCACCGACTGATAAACGATCGCTGTCTTTAACTTAAGAGATAATAAACAGTGCAGTGGGCTCTTGGCATTGATCTGTGTGCAGCTATCTGAAGGGATTATTTCCTGTTGTTTGACACAAAGCCATCGATTTAGGTGGTGACACCATTAATGAGATCTTCCATCCTTTCTCTGTTTTCCTCTATTATATTAAACACAAACACTTCTCCCTAATGATGATGAAATTGCAAGTGATTAGGGTCTGGATTCATTAAGCCAAATTCCCAAAGAAACATACATTTCATTATTAATGGACAGAAGAAAAAAAAAGATGGAGGAAAATAATGTCCTAGCAGTTACTAATGAGAAACTGATACGCTTGGGCTGCCAGTTGTGACAGTGACCTGAGCCGGAGGAACGGATGTAAGCAATGATTTCTCATTATTTCTCACATTTTGAAGGTACAAATATTCAAACAACTACATGCAAATGAGTTCATTTGCGAAAGTGTGTATTGAAGGAACGCTCGATCACTAACATCATGATTGTCCAAAGCTCATTTTGTTAATGATAAATTATGGCTGAAGTGCTTATTTCACCTCGAAAACAAATCCACTTGAGGAAGTGTTCTCACAGTCGAGTTCAGGAAGCAGATGCTAATGAGGGAAGAAATAGAAGTAAATCTATAGTGGAAAGTTGGGCAGCTGAATGGTTGGAAGCAGCGTTTGCACACGAAGGCACCTCACAAAAAGTCTTCTGTGGCAGAAAGAACACTGTAAAAAACAACACGCTCATTGTGAAAACGTAGCCTCATATATATTTCTGGAAAGTGCAAATTATATAGCCAGGCTACATATGGCTGCGTTTTATCTTTAAAACGAACGCTACGGAGTGGTATGACGCCACCGATGGTTTCTGTTTCTTTTGGTGCTACCAGCTGACCACTTACCTCTGTGTGGACGGCTTTTCTACTCTTACCAGCTTGTCCAGTAGCTCGCCGCGTACGTCAGCGGACTTGAGACGCAGAGAAGAGTTGACCATGACAATGGGGTTTGAGTCTGGTGAAGAACGGTTCCAGAAAGCAGGTAAAACAAAAACAAAAAGGCAAAAAATAAAATAAACAAGTAAATAACAGGGTGAGAATGTGGTAAGATCTGAAAACGTGGTAAAAATCAGGCGGCCGCGAGGGCTTTTCTTTCTCTGGATGACTTTTGAAAACGATGACGGTTGGATTTAGGAAAGTGGGTGGGCGGGTCAATCGGTGCTTTTGAAAACACTATCGGTTGGGTTTTGGGAAGGGGGTGGGTGGGGTCATTGGTCGGTCGGTCAGTCAGTCAGTCGACAACGGCCTCTGGTGGATTTACGCAAGAAGAGCAGGCGCATATCGCGAGAGAAATTTGAGATCTGAAAAAGCGTACACAGGGGCAACCTAATTCATATAATTGTGCACATATTTCATTTACTTAAGTCAGTAGGTTTACTCACTTTTTTAAAGGAAATTTAACTAATCACTTTAAAAGCAATAGGTGTACTCACTTTTTTAGGTAAAGCAAACTAATCACTTTTTACAGTGTAAATGCTTTTACTTTTATTTTAATTTTAAAAGTTTGACACAACGCAATCTTGGTCAAGTATTCACATGTCTCCTGTAGACTGAACATGTAAGGTGCATGCACATGAGTCACATTTTTGTAGTTTTCATGGAGATGATAATGTTATAATGTTTCTGTTTTTAACTGACATCTGTCGTGTAAACATTCTCATAGAAACATATAACTGTTTAACAAACTGTTTAACTATGTAAAATGCATGCCTTTAAAGTTAATGTAAGCGAAAACTGACTTCGGCTGAATTATTCGATAATATTGCACTACTTTGTGTGCATTATTTTCAAATAATCCATTTGACCGGAGCAGGTTTCTAACATTCTTCAAAATATCTTCTTTTGTGTTCAACAGAAGAAAAAAATTAGAAGAAGGTATGAGATCACTTGAGGGTGAGTAAATGGTGAGTACATTTTCTTTTTTGGGTTACTATCCCTTCAAGTTACACATTTTGTCCATATTTCACCCAAGATTGGCTTACAAATAACCTATCAATTGTTCAGAGCGCACCACAATTAAAGAGATTGTTCAGATATGTTGTATTTCAGTACATGTGTCACTAAAATACTCACCATGGCTGTGAAATGTCAAACTTTTTTGAGTTGCTTGTGAAACACTCAAATCTCTATTGGCTATTTTTTAAAAAGAGGGGAGGGGTTGATATGTCCCGCCCTTTCTTCCCCTTCAGAGGACCTTTAAATTCGGCATGAAATGGAAGTTAACATTGCCCATTTTTTTCATTTTGTGACGTACATCCAATTGAAACGTTCCTATGAGAAACATTGTACGGCGGTACTTGATTTTTGTCCTGTGGGAACCGATTGGATCGTTGGAAGATGGACATTGCTAACAAAATGGATGAAGATTGATGAATAAATGAAAGCAGGATAGAAACGAAATACACAATGATAGCCCCACCTTAAAGAACTGATAGCTCCACCCTAAAGGCATTCCATGTGACCAGGAGTGAAGGAAAGTCATTTCGAGTGGGATGGTTATGAATTTTTTACAAAATAATGAAATGCACAGATGCATTGTTTGCAACAAACACTACTTAAAACATATACAAATAAGAACATTTTTTTGATTTTATGCCAACTTTAAAGGTCCCATGAAATTAAAATAAAGTTCTTTAGATGTTAGTATCAGTATTGTTAGTTTTTAAGATATCTATAAGCTAGTGTGCTCCAAAACAGTGACAAAATTTGCGTTTAGAAGACATAAAATAAAGATATAAACATGTAAAGCTTGTAGTTTGTTACTTACGGTTTTATTCACGTCACCTCATACTTCAGCTTCTCATCAAATCATAACCAATCAAATGCTCTCTTGTATCTGACATGCCCCGCCCCTTCAAGACACTTCTCATTTGCTTTTCATTTGATGCACTTGAGCTCAACCACTCTCACTGGCAGAGCGGTGATAAAACAAAACCCTATTGGCTGTTTTATTTTTTTAAAGGGGAGGAGCTACACTACGTTCCACCCTCTCTTTGTGTTTCGGTTGAGATTAAGTCAAACATCGAATAAAAATGCATATTTCAAAGCACTTCACAGGACCTTTAAATAACAACTATTTTGACTCTACCTGCAGGGTCTAACCAACAATGCTAACTAGCCTACCCCTGACCATTTGATTATAGAGCAACTGAAGGTTTCTATGAAAGTAATCGTCTCTGCATGCTTTTTGTTATTATTATTACTTTTTAATACACAATGTTTTGTGTACACAACTCCAGGTGAGCCAGTCAACACATTTTTCATTTACTAAAAAACTGACTGATTCCTGTCACTCAGACAAATTCAATTTTGCGGAGAGAAAAGCACTTACCTCCAGCTGGCAGAGAGTGTGCCAGCTTGATCAGTGGGGAAAAAAAGCTGGTGTACCAGTCTTCTTATGATGCCTCATCTCACAATGTCAAATCAAATAAGCTGTTTGATAAACGCCACAGAGGGTTTAATTATAGTAATGATCTCATCTCCCACATCAGCCTGCCTCTCGTGGTGCAAAGCCACATCCACAGGCAGATTAAAAGCCTTCTCTCCCTCCCTGCACGTCTCTCTGCTGCTTTCTCTGCCAGACACCTGCTGCAACAACCTCTTAACACTGCAAATTCTCTATGACAAATGAACATCGCCGTACTTTAAAAAAGAAGGGCCGCTTTCCTCTTGTAGAGAAGAGTTGTTTTGGCCCGTGGCATAACAGGAAGGACATCCTTAGCAGGTACATTGGGGATTCGATCTGCGGAAGTGTTGCTTATCCAGCCAAGGAATTACTTCTCATTAGTGTCTGTGCATGCTGTTGTCACTTTGAATACACAGCAGGAAGGGTGGTCATAGCGGGATGTCAATGTGAAGTGTAATACACTCTATGCTAAGTACCACTGATGAAATGATTGTCAATTGCATCTCATTTTTTTCCTGTCACAATGTACACTGCAAAAATGCTTTCCTTACTTAGAGTTTGGGTCTTGTTTTTAGTCTAAATGTGTAAAAATGCTTAAATAAAGAATCATTTTCTAAACAAGTATAACATATTGTATTGTATATTATTGTGTATGTAGTTGTATACAATTTTAAGTGAGTTTTTTTGTTAAAACAAGCGAAATAATCTGCCAGTGGGTTAAGTTAAGCAATCTTGGTTTTGTGGGGGAAATAAGTATTGAAGATGTCACCATTTTTCTCAGAAAAACATATTTCTAAAGGTGCCGTTGACTTGAAATTTTCACTGGATGTTGGTAACCACCAAAAAAAATCCATATATGCAAAGAAAGCAAAACAGATTAGTTTAAAAATGAAGGTATGTGTAATAAAATGAAATGACACAGGGAAAAAGTATTGAAGAAATATTGCCTTTCCTCAGTGTAAATGAATATTAGCTGCTTCAGTCCAACATCTACATTATCAGGATGATGAAGATGAAACCAGAGTGGACATTTCAGCAAGACAATGATCCAAAAACACAGCCAAGGAAACTCAAATGGTTTCAGAGAAAGAAAATCAAGCTGTAGAATGGCCCAGCCAATCACCTGACTCCAATAGAAAATACAAAATAAAGATCAGATTTGATAGACGAGACCCACAGAACCATCAAGATTGTTACACTCTGTTAAAAAAATTACACCTGAGCAATTTATGTGACTTCATTCTACATATGAGAAGCATCTTTAAGCTGCATCACCAAAAAAGCCTTTTATATAAAGTATTAAATACATGATTTTTTTTGTTTTGTTTTATTTTTATGTTTGTATTGTTTGCGTTTTTACCAAAACCAATTCAATTCCATGTCAACAGCTCCTTTAGAAATATTATTCCGAGGAAAACGCTTAGCCCCACTGTAAGTTTATTTAATGTACCCCACTGGCAGATTATTTGCTTGTTTTAGGGCAAAACTCACTTAATTTTGACATTATTTCTGAAAATAAAACAGCATTTTTTAATAGTTGAGAAAATGCTTCTTGATATAAGATTTTTTAAAAATATTTGGACTAAAAACAAGACAGAAACTCTAAGTAGGAAAAGCATTTTTGGCAGTGTAGGAGTGGATCTCTGGCAAGTTTGCTCAATGTCAAAGAGATATGCATAAAATCCATATTAAAATGGCCTGCCAGTAGAATTAGTCGGTTTCAAAACCTGCAATCAGATGCAAATTAATGGCCTTCGTTCTGTGTAAATGAAATATTGCATCAGAGTTGTTGTCAGTCATTTATTTTCCTTTTTGAAAAGAAGCTTGATTGTACTCAATGTGCACTTGCAGAGTATTTCAAAGCTTGAAAGCATTTATTTCGAACACTTTGCATGTTGATAATATAAAATTAATGAAATGAAAGGTCACTTAAGCGTACTTGAAGACATAAGTTTCAAAACAAACGTATGTGCACTTAAAAAAAAGGTTTATTTTATTATAAATAAGGATGTCTTGAGGCTATTCTCAAGAGTCAGTATTAGGAAAAACGATTCTCAATGCATCTCCGTTTTTTCAGACATCATATACAACCCACAATCAGAAAAAGTTGGGACAGTATGGAAAACGCAAATAAAAAAAGAAAGTAGTGATTTCTAAATTTACTTTGACTTGTATTTTATTGCAGACAATACAAAAAACATGATTTAATGTGTTCCTCATGATTTTTATTGTTTTGTTGTTGTTTTTGTTTTTTAAATAAACATATTCCAATTTTGGTTTGTGTAACACATTTAAAAAAAAGTTGGAACAGTAAAGCAAAACACTTAAAAGACGTTTAGGGACTGAAGACACCAAGTGATGAAGTGTTTCAGGTGTAATTTTGTCCCATTCTTCCTGCAAACAAGTTTTAAGGTGGGCAACAGTATGGGGTCTTCGTTCAAAATGCGCCACACATTCTCTATTGGAGACAGGTCGGGACTGCAGACAGGCCAGTCAAGTACCTGTATCCTCTTCCTCTGCAGCCAGGACTTTGTAATGTGTGCAGAATGTGGTGTTGCATTGTCTTGTTGAAATATGCATGGGCATCCCTGGAAAAGAAGGCAGCATATATTGTGCTCTAAAATCTCTATGTACTTTTCAGCACTTATGGTGCCATCACAGAAGTGCAAGTTGACAGATACATACACAGGGCGTCCATTTCTCTCAAAAAACACCTAAAATACTGATTCATCTGACCACAGTACATGTTTCCACTGTGTGATGGTCCATCCCAGATGCCTCCGAGCCCAGAGAAGTCAACGGCACTTCTGGACTCTGTTAACATAGGGCTTCCTTTTGGCACAGTACAGTTTTCACTGGCATTTGTGGATGCAACTACATATTTTGGTACTTGACAAAGGTTTGCCAAAGTAGTCCTGAGCCCATGTGGTGATATGGCTTATAGATGAATGACGATTCTTGATGCAGTGCCACCTGAGGGATCGGAGATCACGGTTGTTCAGCTTAGGCTTGCGCCCTTATCCTTTACGCACTGAAATTCCTCCAGATTCCTTGAATCTTTTAATTATGTTATGCACTGTTGAAGGTGAAATATCCAAATGTCTTCTTTTCTTTCTTTGAGGAAAATAGTTTTTAAGCATTTCAATAGTTTGCTCACGTATTTGTTGGTAAACTGGCGATCCTCTGCCCATCTTTGCTCCTAAAGGACTAGACCTTTCTTGGATGCTCCTATTGTACCAAATCACCTGTTTCAAATCACATCATTTAACCAATTTACCTGATTACTAGCCCTAAATTGCTCCTGTCCCAACTTTTTTGAAATGTGCAGCAAGAACCAAAATTGGAATACATGTTTATTTTGAAAACAACAACAACAACAAAACAATAAAAAATCATAAGGAACACATTAAATCATGTTTGTTGTATTGTCTGCGATGAAATACAAGTCAAAGTAAATTTGGAAATCACTACTTTCTTTTTTTATTTGCGTTTTCCATACTGTCCCAACTTTATCTGATTTGGGGTTGTGCAAAAATCAACTCAATTTCCAGTTTTATTTAGCAGAATGTGGACAGTTTAACTAATTTAAGCTAACATTCTTGACGAGATTCTCTTCTGTCGAACCACCATGACTTGATAGTAAAAACTTCAGCGCTTAACATACAATTACACTACTGCATACAGTACATACCGGCCCTTGCGTCCAAACTGAGAATACAGGAAGTTTCTGTATGAATTTTACATCTGACACCATTCAGAACGCAATGATGCGTGAAATTGAGCTTTTGTTGCCAGAAGCGTTTGCATTCATGTACTTGGTTGGAGAGTGTTTTGGTGGCATTCATTGGAGCTGACGTGGTGATTTGAAGAAACCAGTGATTGCTTTTATTCGTCTGTCATGCTTTGTCCACCAGAGGAACGGCTGACATCGTTCAGGAGAAGCTGGAAATGAGAGCGTCTGACAGACAGAGAGGTTTATTCTGACACCGACTCGTGCCCTCGGGAGAGCAGAGAGAAGTACGTTACATCAAATATCTTCATTCAGAGTCCACACAACTGAGATTTATAACACGACTCTATCCTCATTTCCCTCAGGACATGAACCGCTAACTGTTTTTGTTGTTATTTTGTCCTTCCTTTCATCCATTGTTTTCTGTCGTCTGACTTGTATTGGGATGTAAAAATATATTAGAGCTGTCAAAGTTGATGTATTAACCTGTGAGAATAATTAAATATGAATTTTGTTTAACCTGTTTAATTCATTTATCTAATTAGCTGTGTTTGCTAAGGGAAGCACTACTGCACACTGTTGTGCCATGAATATGAATGTTTCCAAAAAAAAAAGCTTTATTGAAAAGTTAATTGCTTACTTTTATGAAGATTGGTTTAAAATCTAGAAACTTTATACACTCAAAAAATGATTGTTGCTGCTTGTTCAAGCTACTTGTTTGAAATGAGCTGAAACAACACAATTCTTGTCATTTCTTTAGACAATTTATTTGTTTATGTTTAATCCACTTAAACGTTAACTTAACTGTTTTGTGTTGGGACAACATGAAGGAATTGTGTTGGTGTCTACCATTTGTCTACCTATTGCGTAGTGTTTAAGTAGTTCCCAGTATGCTTTGCATGGGATTGAATTAAGAGGTAGAAATGTTGCCAAAACTGTGTTTTAAGTTAAGAAAAAGACTTGTTAGAGTTTAATCTTCACTTAGTTTGAAGATTTAGAAGAGTTTCATGTAATGTTTTGAGTTTTGAGATTATCACCTTGCAGAAGAGTATCACTTTTTGGGTGTTGGCAGCTAAACGATCAATTTTATTATTTGATATACCGCTTAATGAGCCATAAATGTGCTAAATCTAGTTCTGAAATCAGTCTCAGTGGGCATTAGTTACTGTAGGCATTATTAAAGCAGTTGCAGTTTGAGCTTCAAAAAATTCTATTTATCCAAATTAAGTGAATGAATTGATTTGGCTTCTGAAGAGTAAGCTGTGTTCATGGGCCAGAGTAATTCAAATGAACGTTATTAGATATAAATCGATCAAAATGAATGGGCTTTATTTGTATAAAATAAGTTGAAATTACGGCTGGGTCAGTTTGCGTTTCTGTGTGGAGTTTGCATGTTCTCCCGTGTTGGCGTGGGTTTCCTCCAGGTGCTCCGGTTTCCCCCACAGTCCAAACACATTACCATAGATAATATAATTTTATATTCATTCATTCATTTTCCTTCGGCTTAGTCCCTTTATTTATCAGGGGTCGCCACAGCGGAATGAACCGCCAACTTATCCAGCATATGTTTTACACAGCGGATGCCCTTCCAGCTGCAACCCAGTACTGGGAAACACCCATACACACTCATTCACACACATACACTGTGGCCAATTTAGTTTATTCAATTCACCTATAGCGCATGTCTTTGGACTGCGGGGGAAACCAGAGCACCTGGAGGAAACCCACACCAATACGGGGGGAACATGCAAACTCCACACAGAAATGCCAACTGACCCAGCTGGCACTCGAACCAGCATCCTTCTTGCTGTGAGGCGACAGTGCTAACCACTGAGCCACCATGTCGCCATAATATTATATTGTATTATCTAATTATTTGTAACATTACTTGTATGAAGTTTTTGGCTAAAAAGTCTTCAGAATTAGTTGCGTACAAGTTTAAATTTGACTTCGACTCATTTATGTGAGTATAATCTGTCAACTTCAAGAACATCAGAAAGTACCAAACATGATTAGTGGCTTTTATTTCATTTCTGTGCTGCATCTAATGTTTATAAACACCTTGAAGAGGACAATTTTCATTTGCTCAGTTTTTAATTGAACATCTGCTATCTGGCACACAAATAGGGCATATGGAAAGCATGTCCTCCTTAACATTACAGTGAGTTATGACAGTTTCTGCGCGCGAAGAGCAATAAGCATAATTAAAACGATTCTCTCCTGGGGTTTGCTTTATGTAGCAGAAAACGCTTTACAGTCAAGAATGACACAGATGAGGTTTATCAGACACTCCACCTCACACCTGCTGTTTGAACTCGTGCACCTGTTTTGACAAAGTTAGTGGGAACCAGCTAACAAAAAAATATATTCTACAAAGGTTTCACTTCAGATTACGTTATGGAAATATATATTCCGATTTTTGTATTATATTCATTCATTCTTTTTCCTTCGGCTTATTCCATTATTTATCAGGGGTCGCCACAGTGAAATGAACCACCAACTATTCCAGCATACGTTTTACACAGCGGATACCCTTCCAGCCGCAACCCAGTACTGGAAAACACCCATACACTCTTGCATTCACACACACACTCATACACTACGGATAATTTTGTTTATCCAATTCACCTATAGCGCATGTCTTTGGACTGTGGGGGAAACCAGAGGACTCGAACCAGTGACCTTCTTGCTGTGAGGTGACAGTGCTAACCACTGAGCCACCGTGCCACCCTTTTGTATTATATATTTTTAGAATATATAAGAACTGAATTAGTTGGTTTGTCTTTACAGTTTTTTACTTTTTAAATTATTTTATCTAATTTATTTAAAAGTTTAAATTATTATAATATTAATGTATTTAAAATATGTTTTGGTCATGAAAAAAGGAAACATTCCATTGCACATTTTCAAACAACAGGATTCATTTTACTACTAAAATTTTTCCATGTTTTTTCCCAGACTTTCAAGTAAAATTTCATGACCTAATGTTTCATGCAATGTCTACGTATACATATTAAAAGAAAAACAATGCATGTTCAAATGTATTACAGCATATCGTAAAACACGCAAAAATCCATTTAGTTTCAATTTATATTAATATCTATGTAAAATTGATTTAGATCATGCTTACACCGCACTAATAATGTGAGAGTATGTGATTGGCCAAGGACAGAAACAAAGAAAAGACAACTAACCTATATTAAAGAATACAGATATCTGTTTTCCGTGACTTTTCCAAAACTTTGTGGGTTTTTCTGTTTTTCCAAAACTTTTCCAGGCCTGGAAAATGCCATGTCAAAATTCCATGACTTTTCCAGGTTTTCCATGACCGTATGAACCCTGAAACAAATAGCACAAGCAGACAAATACATTCATGTATAGTTTTTTTCACTTTATGAAACAAGAAGTAGATGTAGACAAATGTTTAACTACAATGTTTCATGTTTAAATATTATTATTATGTGTATATTATTATATGCAGATATTATTTATTGCTTTTCTGAGGCAGCACGGTGGCGCAGTGGGTAGCACAATCGCCTCACAGAAAGAAGGTCGCTGGTTCAAGCCAGTTGGCGTTTTTGTGTGGAGTTTGCATGTTCTCCTCGTATTCGCGTGGGTTTCCTCCGGGTGCTCCGGTTTCCCCCACAAGTCCAAAGACATGCACTACAGGTGAATTGGGTAAGCTAAATTGTCCGTAGTGTATGTGAATGAGTGTGTATGGATGTTTCTCAGTAATGGGTTGCAGCTGGAAGGGCATCCGCTGCGTAAAACACATGCTGGATAAGTTGGTGGTTCATTCCGCTGTGGCAACCCCAGATTAATAAAGGGACTAAGCCGAAAAGAAAATGAATGAATGAATGAATGGTCTTTTCTGAACATAATGCTAATGTTAGTTTTGAATGTTTTCTGAACATTCTGAAGCAAGTAGACAAGTACAACACGTAAAGCCATTGGGCTCTCATACAGTAGCCATGATGGGAGATTTCAGGGTTTACTTGGAAAACTCATGGAAACTTCTGAAAATAATTTCATGGTATAAAATATTTAATCAACGAGTTTTAATTTTATTTAGATATTGCCATCTAGGTAGGTTTCTCTATTTGAATTACTTTTCTAATTACTATGTCTGAAGAGTAATGTAATTGCTAAATAAGGAATTTAATTGACTCAGTACAATTTCAAATCCATATAAATCTCATCCAATAAACAATATAAATTAAACTCTCTTAATAATTTAAATGTGAGGCTTTTATCTTTATTAAAAATGTAATACTTAAAGGTGCAATAAACTGCATTGGTTTAATAAGTTAAATTGTTCTCTGATATCTACATAGTAGGTTTACGGCTTCGGTAAGTTAAAAAAACAATAATAATAAAAAATAATAATATCGCCAGAAACGGTTTTATAAGCTCATTTATTACTCCATAAAATACCCATAGAATCAGAAGGTCCATGATTGACCATATATGGTTTGTGTCGTGAATATTAATGTGCTCTGCTCTTACAGACTCATGCACAGAGCATGATGTACAGTGAACACGGACAAATATAAACCCAATCAGAGTAACCTATTTTGCTAAGATGAATAGATATGTATAGATATATGTAGAGATATTAGTAGGGGCCCAAACGACAACCCCCCTGCCCCTGCTCTTCACTTTCGTCCGCGATCCACCCCCGCTTCTCACTTTCGTCCACGCAACACATCCCCCCCGCCCCACTTATATCCGTTTCTAGAGGACACGATCAGACGTAATCCTGTCAATCGAACTATAACTACCCTAAGAATCAAAAACTTGGGACAGACACAAAAACTATATAAAGAGACTTTGACAGACATTAACTCACATTTGTTTCTTATAAATTACAAAACCATTCCAGAGTGTTTGAAGACCCGAGAGGTTTCATAATAACAGAGCTGCCGAAACTGTCATAAATACACACATCTGGACCAAGCCCCGCCCTCAGAGAGAGAATCGTCAGCGAGTAGCGATTGATGATTGGCTCTTTTACTTGAAGGCGGTTCTTTCTTCACTAGAGCGGCCATATTGAGTGTTACACTTTTCCCCATTTAAAACAATACTAGTGACATTTTGTGTATTCTATAATCTTAGGTATCACAGTGCCTTATTTGTTAACTAATAATTAATTTTTTAGTTGTTCATTTTCAATAACTCAAATGAATAATTAACTCAACTGATCATTTGTATTATTTTCAAGTCATTCAAACCACTGAAATAGCCATAAAAAGTCATGAAATCGGTAAAAAAAAAAAACACAGAAGCCATTGTGTTGGGTAAAACCCCAGCAATGTCAAGTTCAGAAATTGCTGGAATATTTGCGAAAAAAAAACTTTACGACCCTTTTGACCTTAACAAGCTCTGTTGACCCCTACAGTGACATCCGGGTAATATTGATCTATAGTTCCTTATTTACTGGCTGTGTTACACAGAGTGTGAAGAACAGATAAACAACACAACACACATCTCCTGCTAAACTTCAGAGCGTGTGATAGTGAGAAACCCTTACTGAAGCTGATATGATGATTTCAGTATCAATATCGAGCCGTCGCTGTTGATGTGGGTTATTTGGCGCCTGCCACCAGCTGATAAATGGAGTGTTTTGATACTTAAGAGATAATTAACAGTGGAGTGAGTTACTGGCATTGATTTGTGTGAGGCTGCAGTCTGAAGGAATTATTTCCTGTTGTTTCTCTACCACAACATGCATTCATCGATTTGTGTGGTCACGCCATTAATGAGAACTTCTGTCTGAATGTAATGTTTTCGGACAATCAATTGACACAGGGAGTCTGATTGACAAGCGATCTGACCAATCATAGCACTGATGTTATCAGTGCATAGCCTACAACTTCATTCACAGCCATATTGATACAGTTATATTGGCAGATTTGCGCCTGTCCAGACAAGGTACTGGTGGGCAGAGTTATTGTAAATAGCCTTTGCCAGCATAGTGGCCTATTTACACTTAGTGTTAATGTACAATCCATATTAAATACTATTCATTTGAACTCTCAGATTCTGTCAAAGCCTCTTTAAAGGAACAATCCTAATCCGAATCTATTTCCTTAAATAGTTGAGTTTTAGTAGCCAATAGTACCATTTTTTGAATCCATTCAGCCGATCTCTGGGACTGGCAGGAGCACTTTTAGCTTAGCTTAGCATAAATCATTGAATTAGATTAGACCATTAGCATCAAAAAAAGACTCATTTTACAATTCCCTTAAACAGTTGAGTTTTACTTTTTTTTATTTTTTATCCATTCAGCCAATCTCTGGGTAGGTGGAGCACTTTTAGCTTAGCTTAGCATAAGTCATTGAGTTAGATTAGACCATTAGCATTAAAAAGGATCATTTGACAATTACCCTAAACAGTTGAGTTTTACTATTTTTGAATCCATTCAGCTGATCTCTAGGTCTGGCGGGAGCAATTTCAGTTTAGCTTAGCTTAGCATAAATCATTGAGTTGGATTAGACTATTAGCATTAAAAAGGCAAATTTTACAATTATCTTAAACAGTTGAGATTTTCCATTTTTGAATCCATTCAGCCGATAGTTGGGTCTGGCGGGAACAATTTTAGCTTAGCTTAGCATAAATCATTGAGTTGGATTAGACTATTAGCATTAAAAAGGCTAATTTTACAATTAACTTAAATAATTGAGTTTTTACCATTTTTGAATCCATTCAGTCGATCTCTGGGTCTGGCGGGAGCACTTTTAACTTAGCTTAGCATAAAGTATTGAGTTAAATTAGACCATTAGCATAAAAAAAGGCTCATTTGACAATTACCTTAAACAGTTGAGTTTTACCATTTTTTTATCCAATCAGATGATCTCTGGGTCTGGTGGAGCACTTTTAGCATAGCTTAGCATAAATTATTGAATCGGATTAGACCATTAGCATCTCGTTTAGAACCACACACACACACACATGCACGCACACTCACAAGTAATTTTGAATAAGGCCGTGCAGCAAATAATAATAATGCATATGCATGGTGAAACCGAGAGGCAAGTTTGGCTTTGCACTTATTTTTATCCACCATGAAAATAACACTACGCTTGGTATTTTAATGTGACATTAGTATGACAAGCTAATCCGTGGCAAAAGTGCTTTAAAGTTCTTTTCATATTCAATGGATGAAATGCGAGGAGAATAAAAACACCTTATTGGACCCTTTAAAAAAAAAAAAAAATCACTATTGTTTACAGTTTAATGAAAGGAAATCTCAAAATGCATGCAAGTATCAAGGGGCTTAGAAAAAAGTTGGATAGGCGAACTCACACTTTGCCTCGAACTCAGGGAGTTAGATCAGTTTGAGCTCCATCATATAATCATTAGAGAGCTGTTGATTTGTGCATCTGCAACCATAGTTATATGCATATATGAATATCTTTTTCTGCCAACCCAGGATCATTATTGATATGTACCCATACATACATTTCTGGAGATCGCAAAATATGTCCCAGGAGGTACATTTTTTTTGCAGTTTTTGTTTTCGCCAATCCACCAGAGGCCGCTGTGTACGTTTTTTGAGATCTCGATTTTCGCTCGCGAGTGCCATTCGCGCCTGCTGTTCTTGTGTAAATTCACCAGAGGCCGCTGTCAACTGACTGACTGACGACCAACCAAATGATCACTCCACCCTCCCCCTTCCCTAATCCAAACCTACAGTGTTTTCAAAAGCAATTCAGAAAAAGAAAAGCCCTCGCCTGATTTTTTACCATGTTTTTAGATCTTACCACGTTATCACACTTTTATTTACTTGTTTATTTTATTTTTCGCCTTTTGTTTTACCTGCTTCCTGGAAGTGTTCTTTGCCGGACTCAAACCCCATCGTCGTGGTCAACTTCTTCGTTTAGGGAAGGAGGAGGGTGGGTCAGTCGATCGGTCAGTCAGTCAGTCGACAGTGGCCTCTGGTGGATTTACGAGAGAAAAGCAGGCATGAATGGCCCTCGTGAGAGAAATTTGAGATCTGAAAAAGCGTACACAGCGGCCTCTGGTGGATTTGCGAAAACAAAAACTGCAAAAAAACGTACCACCTGGGACGTATTTGGCGCTCTCCATAAATGTATATAGGGGTACATTTTCAGAATGAGCCTGGGTTGGAAACTTGTCAGCTTTCCCTCTGCATTTTCATGAGCCAGGACATAACAAATACATAAATAAATAAATAAATAAAAGTATGGTCGGAAGAACAAAGACTCACCTGGGACTGTTGGAATCAGCAAGAAACAGCATTTTACTTGCCACTGTCTTGTATCTAATGAATAATTCAAGCGTGAGCATGTTTTCCTGATGCGAGTCCATTTTCTGGATTGTTGCTGGGACATCCTGAGCTGCGGTGCTCTCGCTGTGAGCCCAGTTTCCCCCGCGTGCTCTTTCCTCTAATGCGCTGCCGGGGAGACTGAATGAACGTTGGAAAAAAAGCGGCTTGAAACTCTTTGACTGTGAGCAATGCTTTCTGATTTATGATGTCATAAAGGGCCACTTCAGGCAATTACACATGCATTAGCCCACACAGCGCAGGAAACCGCCCTTCACTCCGCTCTCTCTCTCACACAATTGGCAGGAATTAACTTTGTTATAATAGGTGTCAGATCCATTTGGAAAACAATTGATCAGCCTCTCGCCACCAACAGCTGGATTGGCTGAAGTCATTTGCAGTCAGCAGCTATAGGGGAAGTCTAAAGCAGGGGTCTCGCTCTCGCTTCACAGACCCTGAAGCAGATGGTTTAAGGACAGACGCTGCAGGCGAAAACACAGTTCTTTCATGCTCCTGTCAATCTTGAGATTTGGGGATTTTGGGGCTTTTCATAAATGTCCAAATGTCCTCGCGCAATGCAATGTCAGGCGTGACTCTTTTTTTGCTAGATTCAAACCAATGAAATTACGTTCCCATCCTGCACCATGTTGTTTAAAGTATAAGTAAATCCAAAAATTAAAATAATGTTGTTAATTACTCACCCTCAGGTCTTTTCAATCCTGAGACCTTCGTTTGTGTCACAGTCACCAAGTTGAGTGCTCACAAACAGAGACACTAATGGGCACTTATGGGGACTACATTTCCCAGAATCTTCAGCACCTCACACCTGATGTTCATGAACTTTGATTACACAGCTGCAGATCATGTACACTGATTACACAAACTAAATAAAAGCCACTTTCACACAGATCCTAGCTCAGTCATGTATATCTGTGTAGTGTGCAATTCCACGTAGTTTCATTGTCTTGTCTAGCTGACCCTTTGGCTGCATTTACAGAATGCCCAGAACCAAATATGAAAGACTGAAAGAAGAAAAACTGTGTGACGAGTCTTTCAACAGGTTAATTCTCTCATCATAAGACCCAAATTTAACAGACAAGTATAAACTTTTTTCGCTGTTAAAGACAAAATTCTTCAATATGGCGGTATAGGCAACGATTCAGTTTCACTTTGATGTGTTTTTTGACTGGATACAGCCTATGTTGTTTATAGACAAGTGGATTTTCTTTAGTAGTTTGTAGCTTTTGTGGTGTTTCTAGGAACTTGTCAGATCTTTTTTTATATATGCAGTATATATTAAAAAAAAAAACAGTGTGAAGGTTCTTCAAAAATTCCCTTTGTGTTGCACAGAAAAGATAATTGCATGGAGGTTTTGAATGATGACAGAATATTTCTCCCTTTTAGCACGTTTCTTTGTTAGATTAGTGTGTTGAAAAAAAGTAGAAGGCAATATTTTCTCATCAGCATTGCCCAACATTCTAGACCTACAGTATGAATCAGCAATGAATCCTTGAACAAACTCAAAGTTTCACATTTTCAGTACAAAAAGCCCAAACAACGTGACTCATTTACAATAAAAGAACGTAGACAAACTATAGAAACAGGGAGAATTTATTTAAAGCACTTTGTCCCCTACATAGAAAAATATGATTGATTTAAGTCAACAATAATAAATAGAGTACCTGTATTCTTGCAGGCCCCGCTGATGCGTACAGTAGTACAATCAATATCCAGTTTTTCGCAACACAGCAAAGGCACGGGTATTTACTGTAAATCTGCAGTCTGATGGAGCGGAAGGGCATGAGTGGCGTATGAACGGTGAACTCAAAATGACCCGCAGGAGCTTATACTTTATAAAGACGGGACACATTGGGAAAACAGCAGCGACTTATACAATGAAACCTTTTTTTTTTTTTTTTTAAATACAAATACATCTTGAGTGAGTGACTGATGCAAAATTGGACACTGGATTATCATTTCAACTTTTTGACCGGAATGTGACTTGACGTTTTACACCATACAGATTGTAAGTATGTTTTTTTTTTTTAAATCACCGACCACAAATATTCACTCCTTGCGAAACTTTTTTTTGTTTTGTTCATGGTCCCTTAAATGGATCTCAATGCAAATGCACATATAATCGTCATATAATTAGCATGTAGTGCAAATTTTTCGAAGTGAAAAAAAAGAAAAGTGAATTCAGGGCAGGAAAGTGATTTATGATACTGTATGTTCAAGCATGTCATAATTTTGCTTTATGTGACGATAATAAATGCAGCAGTTTTGCACGCTGATCATTTCTCGTGACTCTCCAACATCCGTTAACCATACAAAATCGATCTCTTAAGCAAATCAGCGTTTATAAATTAAAAAATAATAGGATTTTTCTGTCGTATATTTAAAAACACATGTAGGCTGTAGGTCATTGTTCATAAACCGCTTTGTCGTCGTTAAAAACAAAGAAAATTAAATATTTTAAATATCAAGGAAATTATAAGGCTTTAAAAGTCCCTCGTCTTGATGGCCTTCTCAACCTTCAGTCCAGCAGAAGAGTCTTTGGAAAGCTCATTCGTTTCTCATCGAATGCTTCAAAGCTGCGTAGCGCCATGGACCACTAGCCGTAGATCTTTAGTGAAGAAAAAAGCCCTGATTGTCAACAAAAAAAGTTCATTTTAGGCTATAAGAAAGTAATCACAAACGTACATCGAATTCCGTTTGAAATGTTTGGTCGCCACCAGTCTTGAGATGGATTTTGCTGCTGATGTCATTGGTTTTCACAGTTTTCCGCTGTATGACTTATCTAAAACAAAAGAAGAATTAAAGCTCTGGTTTTTAGCAGGGCAGCTTCGTACCTCTAGACGTGGTAGCAGAGCAGCGTGTGGGCATTTTTGAGCCTCGGGTGATCGACTAATCCAAGCCGTTCTCCGGTGTGCTGAAATCCATGTGAATTAGCTTTCAGATGTTCCTCTGTGCCGTAAGGTACTTGAGAGCAGCGGATCCGTACTTTCGAGAAAGGTCTTGGTGGAATTCGTCCTTTAGTGTAGTCAAGCAGTAACGGTAACTCGGACTGGAGCGAAACTTGGAGATGTCAAAGCTGGGCGCGTGGGGCATGTGGATCATGAAGGCATTTGGTAACACAATAAGATCGTACTCCTGCAATGAGGAAACGCGACATGTTAGCCCTCGGGTTATATTTCATGGTTGAAAATGTTAGTTAATTGATAGTTCACCCAAAAAATACCGATTTAGGGGCTGATCACACCGAACGCACTTTTTGCGTTAAATGATTTACTAATGGCCACGAGCGTTTTGCACGCTGCTTATGCACTCTGTTGCACCTCGTGTTTTTGCTGTTTAGTGATGGGTCGTTCTTGAATGAATCACTCCTCTCAGGGAGTGATTAGTTCATTCACGCATACACACATTTGTGCAGGTGGAGGAGAAGATTAGTTCATTTTTCGAGTCCTCTATCGGGTTTGAGTTGTTTGTTCATCACGTGAAAGACAGAAGCCAATCATATGCAGTCAGAGCCAGAAAAAGACGTGATCCGTTCATCACTCGAGTCCTCGGTTTGAGTCGTTTGTTCATCACGTGAAAGACAGAAGCCAATCATATGCATTTAGAGCCGGAAAAAGATTTGATCCATTCATTTCTTGAGTCTTCGGTTTTGAGTCATCTCTTTACATGCTGTTACATGATGAACGAACGACTCAAAAACCCGAAGACTCAAAAGGTGAACTAATCATGGGTGTTTCCAGCTCAGATTGTACGCATTGGTTAAGCTTATATGGGACTGTCAGTGTCAGGTGAACGAACGGCTCAAATTTGAAGATGCCACAAGAGATGAGCAGAGCTAATCATAGATAAAACACCAGGTAAACAATGAAGCATTATTTTCTCTTTCTTAGTAGCATTGCATTGTATAGTAGCATTCTAGTTATGAATTGGGCTAGTTGTAGATGTGTTTGGAAGCATCTCATAACATTTTTATGTTATTTTGGCAAATTGAACAAACTGAAAAAAATGACTCGAAAAAAGATGAACGAGACTCAAAGGTCCGAGTCAGTAAAATGATTCGAACTTCCCATCACTATTGCCGTTGCACACGTTGAGAGGAAAAAACGCGTTACGTCAGTCGCATCTTTTTCATTCTCCAATCAAATGAAAGCTAAGGGGCCGATCACATCGAACGCGCTTTTCCGCTGTGAAAACGTGAGGCACACCGCAATGCCTTTTTTGTTGACAAGAAAAAAAGAGGCAATGGCAATGACTAAATCAGCTGCGTATTGTGCGCGAGTGTTGCTGTTGGTATACTGGTATAATTTTAGTATTTAATAATATAGTGATATTTAAGATTTGTGAAGTTATACAACTCAAAACAGCAACCAGTAGTCTCTCCTCTATCTTCAAAAGTCTCCGACAAGTCTTGACAACACAAGCACTGCTGTCACCTCAATGGAAACCCCACCTCTGCTTTCATTTGATTGGAGAATGAAAAAGACACGACTGACGTAACCAGAGTTCACTTTTTTTCAACTGCGAGCACACAGCACACAATGGCAAAAACGCAAGGGCACATAAGCACCGTGCAAAACACTCTCGGACGGTTAGAAAATGGATTCAAAAAAGGCACCTCTCAACGCAAAAAGCACTTTCGGTGTGATCAGCCCCTTACTCACTATGTATTGCCCCTCAAGTGGATCCAAACTGTTACTTAATTCTGTTGAACACAAAGATATTTTGAAAAGCTTTAAAAACCTGTAAGTATCGACTTCTATAGTAAGAAAAACAAATGGAAGTCAATGGTTACATGTTTCCAACTTTCTTCAACTTATCGTCCTTTGTGTTCAACAGAAGAAAGAAACTCAAAGAGGTTTGGAACAAGTAAAAGGTGAGTAAATGATGACAGGATTTTTATTTTTTAGGTGAACTATCCCTTTAATGTTGGTATATAGGGCAGTGTTTCCCAACCTTGCTCCTGGTGGCACATTGACAGTACATATTTTGGATGTCTCCCTTATATGACACATTCATTTCAGGTTTTGGAGTCCCTTCTAATATTCTTCATTACAGTTTGATTAGGAAGATTTTGAACTTGTGTAGTTCTGGTGTGCCTCAGGGAACATCATTGGGAAACACTGAAATAGGGTATAACAACTTTTTTTCTTACACTTGAGGTGTTTCTGGTCAAAAATGACTGTTCCCCAAAAAAATCATTTTAAAATCTCCTGTTATGCTATATTATCAAATATTGGATTAATATTTTTCCCCAAAATTTCTTTCTTTGGTTTAGAACTGTCTGACTGTAGGCCTCAGTGATTGGAGGTTACGCACACCAGTTTTTGAGTGAATACATTTGTTTTAGGGTGTGTGTGTGAATATAACTGCTAAATGATGAGAAATATTTCTTTTTTATTGATATGGAAATATGTTATATATTTTAAATGAAAGGATACTCAAGAAAAGAAAGAAAGAAAACTGCAACTAGTTGTCTCAACGAGTCTTTTAAGTTTTAGGGGCTCGTTCACGGAGAACACGTTTTTCCATTTTCCAATGCACAACTTTCTTATTGCTTTTCTTTATAAACCTACTTTGTAACGCTCGTGTCATGCCAACTTACTCATCCGATATGTCCAAACTGGTTAATTTAGGAACGAAGTAAGTTTGGGTTCACTAGATTAATTGAAATTGTTAATTTATTCAAAAATTAATCACTGCTGTGTGTTGCAATGTTTTTTTGCTTTAATGTTAAATAGAAAAATTAGGTTTGAAATTAAATTCATTAATTTTGCCCAGTCAAAAAAAGATTGGTATACAATAAACAAACAGACAGACAGACAGAGATAGATAGACAGACAGACAGACAGACAGACAGACAGACAGACA
>CAIGQV010019081.1:9534318-9572294 GCA_903798115.1 Danio jaintianensis | reverse complement strand
ACAGACAGACAGACAGACAGACAGACAGACAGACAGACAGACAGAGATTTGCCTTAATCTGAGTAAGACAATGATAAGATTAAGACGTTTATATGAGTTACTTTTTGAATGTTCCTTTCATGATCCCGTTTTACATGTTATAACACATAGATCGATTAACCACGCTCCACGTCACCACGCTATCCACGTTTTTTCCGCAGTTTCATTTTTTATTTTTTGACTTTAACTGCAGTTTGGCACTTTCACTTTCATTCAGGAACATTTCATTCATGCCTCTGTGACAAACTGAGGTATTGGATGCGAGTATGAATTAAGGACTGCTGGAGGAGTGTTGTTTTAATGGAATTTGATAGAGCACGCTGAATGGGAGAAAAGAAATGTGTCTGTGGTCCTTCACTGACTCGATAGGTGCAGAGAGTAGTGTCAAACAGCCGTGTGTGTATGGAATATCCAGTCGCAAAAGGCGGCGAAAAGTCCTAATTGACAGTAATAATTTGATTGCGGTGTTTACATGTTTGTACTGCACTTCAATAATGTGACTAAAATAGGCATACTCCACGTCTTAATCCGATTTCTGTTTAGTTTGATTATGACCTTAATCGGATTAAATGAATCAAAAATCGCTGTATACATGGTCGACTCTTAATCAGAGTATTGTCTTAATCGTATTAAAATGGGATTATTAGTGTCCATGTAAATGTACTCAATGACACATGAATGACAACTGAAAAACAAGTTTACAAAAAAATTTAATTCAATATTTGCTTATAATTTAGTATAATTAATCTATTTTTGGGCCTTTTTTTATTTAAAAAGTCTGGTCATTATTGTAGAAGTCTGAAAAATGTGGTTTGAGATGTTTTGAGATTGCCAACTTTTCACCATTTCCAGAGTAGAAAATTTAAATTGTTTTCTTGGTATTGATGCTCACGTGGTTCAATGCTTTAAATCAGCCATAAAAGACCACCTTCTCTTACAGAACGTGTGGTTAAAGCACACGAGCATAGAAGCATTTAATCTTTGTCGTTTTAAATAAGGTAAGTTTGGTGTTTGGATGAAAAATGTATAAAGCAAATTTTCTCATACCAGTCTTGATCCTAATAGAAACCCCAGCATTCACTACAGCAGAAACTAAATTATTTTTCGTTGTCTCCTTCAGGGTTATGTAAATTGAATGAGCTATATTGCAACATTACATCAAAAGATCAGAAAAAGACACACGCGGCTCTCAAGAAACCATGAAATCTCCCTCATCTACTTGTGATGAAATCGACCAAACACATTTTAATACTACTGTAGGTGTAAACAGGGTATTGTACTGGTAGCAGAAAGAGGGCCAAACCGCTTTAAAGGGGACCTATTATGCAAAAATCACTTTTATAAGGGGTTTAAACCAGGGGCGCCTCCAAGGGGTGGCCATGTGTAAACTCTGGCCACCCCTGTGGCCACCCCAATTTGATTTTGCTGTTGATATTATTATGTACTTACGTAAATTCACAATATTTAAATAAATAAATAAATAAATAAATAAATAAATAAAATGCAGCCACTAAATTATTGTGGATTGATTGGTGCCCTGGGCGACGCGGTGGCGCAGTGGGTAGCACATTCGCCTCACAGCAAGAAGGTCGCTGGTTCGAGCCTCGGCTGGGTCAGTTGGCATTTCTGTGTGGAGTTTGCATGTTCTCCCCGTGTTCGCGTGGGTTTCCTCCGGGTGCTCCGGTTTCCCCCACAAGTCCAAAGACATGCGGTATAGGTGAATTGGGTAAGCTAAAATTGTCCGTAGTGTATGTGTGTGTGTGAATGAGTGTGTATGAATGTTTCCCAGTGACGGGTTGCAGCTGGAAGGGCATCCGCTGCGTAAAAAACATATGCTGGATAAGTTGGCGGTTCATCCCGCTGTGGCGACCCCAGATTAATAAAGGGACTAAGCCGAAAAGAAAATGAATGAATGAATGATTGGTGCCCCCTCCCCGATAGTTGTTGCGCACACCTTCAACAGACAGCAACGGGTGTGTATGTCATACTATTCTATGTTCTCTGTTAACCTTTCTAATTAAATACTAAATGTGTTAACGTTACTTAACAGGGCTCGGAATTAGGTCATTTTGGTTTGCATTGTTTAATGTTTTCGCTTTTCTACAGAACGTTCGCTTTTGATTACTACACATCTTTTTTTTGTTTTAATTAAGGGTAAAGTTCTTATAACATAAGTTGTTTAGTATTGTTCGATGACGAGAGACTAAACACAACTTTGGGTTCACAAGATTGTTCACTTTTTATTAAGACATTATTCTTTTTGAAATTAAATTACAAATCCAAAAAAATAAATAAATAAATGCATTTTGAAATCAGCTTTTCAGAATTGAGCTTATTTAGCACCTCCATTTTTTGTTTGTTGACTTACAAGGGCCAGAAATCTCAATGATTTTGTTCATGTATTTTGCAAACAGGTACACTAATAGAAAAAGCTGTATTAATAATACTGGGGCTCAAAAAAAATTATGGATAAATTATATTATTAGAGTCTGTATAGTGAGTGTGTGTGTGTATGTAGTAATGCCTTTTGTTCAGTTTGTTCATTTGTCTGTTTTATTAATTCATTCATTAATCTTCATTAATTTTAGACATGGCATGTACTGTATGCTGTACAATAAAAGTATGAGAAAAATAACTGACCTGAAAAGTGTTTTTAAACTAAATATTGATTTTTTTTGTTTGGTTTGCACATGTACTTGCTGAATTATTTCAAGGAATAAATTGCAATGTTTCAAGAGTAATTAATTAAATGAATTAAAACCACATTATTTCATTTACCAGAAACAAAAATATAACATTACACTGAATTCATAATTTTTTTGTGTGCCACCCTAAAATTTGGTGTGGCCTCATCTGGCCAGCCCTAAGAAAAATTTCTGGGGGTGCCACTGGTTTAAACACAGTTGTGTGGCAGCAGTGTGTGAATATAGCCAGCCTCTAATGATAAAATTTAATTAATTCTATTTTTTATAATCACACTTGATAAAAACAGTCTGCAGAAACACTTTGATTGACATTCTCCCTTTGTACGTGTCATCAGAGGGGGAAAGCCCTGCCCATTAGTGACCATCTCTCCCTCATTAGCATAAACAGCCCCGAGTGAGAAGCAGCCATTCGCAATTAGAGTTTTCACACTGTTCCTGCTGAAGATAATGTCAGCAACTAAGAGAATTATAAATGTGGAGTGTTGTTTTTGAATCTGCCACTATGCTGGCACATAGGCATTTGTAGCTCCGCCCTTTTTAAAAAAAAGCACAGTGGCATTTGAATTTAAAGCGACAGTCACCAAAACGGCACAATTAGGATCAAAGCCTAAAAGAGGCAGATTATATTATATATATATATATATATAGCTATAAAACATTATTTGTGAGGCATTTTGAACTGAAACGATACACACACACACACTCTAGGGACATCAGAGACTTATTTTATATCTTGTAAAAAGGGGTATAATAGGTCCCCTTTAAAATATTACCTGAGCATCGAGCTCCATGATATGGGAAACTTTGTTCCAGCCAAAGCCAACAAATCTCTGGTCGTATTCGGGACAATCTCTGCGCACGACAACATAAGGCTCAAAATCCGCCTCCCACTCCACCTTGTATGGGGTTGTGGCTGTTCTCCATTTGGCATAATTGGTTGGCGCGTGACCCTTTGTCCAGACATGATACCTGCAATTCAGGAAATGAAGAATTAATAAAGGAATATGATTTTTCCTCACCTGAAGTGCTAATGCTTACAATTATGAGTCTTTTAATTGTGACTCTGAGGCATGATGATTAATTTTATGCAATCTATTAAATGAGTAACATTTAACAGAAAGATTAGTTCAGATAAAACGGTTGCACTACAAGATAATATAAATAAATTACTAATTAAAGTGCACTGGCAGTAAGATAAATGTTATTAAACATTGCTTTATTTTAAATTTAATAATAAAAAACAATAATAATAATAATAATAATAATAATTATTATTATTATTATTATTATTATCATCATTATAAGTATTATGATTATGATTATTATTGTTGTTGTTGTTGTTGTTGTAGTAATAATAATATTAATAATAATTATAATTATTATTATTATTATTATTGTTAGCATAATAATAATAATAATAATAAAAGTAATCACAATATTAATAATAATAATTATTATTATTAGAATTATTATTAACATTTTTATTATTGTTTTATTATAATTAGTGTTATAATAATAATAACAATCATCATTTTTATTATAATTATTATTATGTATATAATAATAATAATCATTAATATTATTATTTATTATTATCATTATTATTATCTATCATAATAATAATAATAATAATAATAATAATGATGATGATCATAATCATAATACTAATAATGACGATAATAATAATAATTATTATAATTATTATAAAATTTAAAATAAAGGGTTAGCAATGTGTTTATGATTATTAAAGCAAAATTATTATTATTATTATTATTAGCATTTTTATTATTATTTTATTATAATTATTGTTATAATAATAATAATAATAATAATCATAATAAAAACCATCATTATAATTATGATTATTATTATGTATATGATAATAATCATCATTAATATTATTTATTATGATTATCATTATTATTATCTATCATCATCATTATAATAATAATAATAATAATAATAATAATAATAATAATAGTAATAATAATAATCACAATCATAATACTAATAATGATAATAATAATAATAATAATGATGATCATAATCATAATCATAATACTAATAATGACGATAATAATAATAATAATTGTTATAATTATTATCAAATTTAAAATAAAGGGTTAGCAATGTGTTTATTATTATTAAAGCAAAATTATTATTATTATTATTATTATTATTAGCATTTTTATTATTATTTTATTATAATTTTTGTTATAATAATAATAATAATAATAATAATAAAAACCATCATTATAATTATGATTATTATTATGTATATGATAATAATAATAATCATTAATATTATTAATTATGATTATCATTATTATTATCTATCATCATCATTATAATAATAATAATAATAATAATAATAGTAATAATAATAATCACAATCATAATACTAATAATGATATTAATAATAATGATGATCGTAATCATAATCATAATACTAATAATGACGATAATAATAATAATAATTATTATAATTATTATCAAATTTAAAATAAAGGGTTAGCAATGTGTTTATTATTATTAAAGCTAAATTATTATTATTATTATTATTATTATTATTATTAGCATTTTTATTATTATTTTATTATAATTATTGTTATAATAATAATAATAATAATAATAATAATAAAAACCATCATTATAATTATGATTATTATTATGTATATGATAATAATAATCATTAATATTATTAATTATGAGTATCATTATTATTATCTATCATCATCATTATAATAATAATAATAATAATAATAATAATAATAATAATAGTAATAATAATAATCATAATACTAATAATGATGATAATAATAATAATAATAATAATAATAATAATAATAATAATAATAATAATAATAATAAGTAGGGTTAGCAATGTGTTTATTATTATTAAAGCAAATATTATTATTGTTATTATTATAATTTTTTTTATTTATTTAAACATCTCAATGTAATGTTTTAATATCTAAAAAATAACAATAAATGTGTTCGTTTTCCAAAACCATGTGAAACCAACATAAATACAGAAATTATATTTCTATAAATGAAATATAAAGAAAAATACTGTTTTATCAACCATTTTACAAGAATGTTTCATGTCTTTATCACTGACACTTGTTTATTTGTAGTAATCACTCTGGTGATATGGATATTTTGAATGTCTGCTGTACCTGAAGGTGTAGAGAGTCCCCATGTCCAGCATTGACAGCAGCTCTGCTTTGGATTTGGGGAAGGAAAGGCGATATCTCAACGTCTCAAAGGCAGGCACAACCAGAGCCTTCTTGGTATTGGCCATGTCCAGCTGGACTATACTTTTTCTACATGGAAAAATTTCAAGTTTTACTTAATTTAATTGAAATAGTTAATTATTACCTATTTAATAAGACAAATTATAAAAGCAAAACAAAACATTTCCCAGCAGTTTCAAGCACTTTATCCAAAATCGAGAACATGCACACACACATATATTAGGTCAACACAAACTTTTATTTTGGATGCGATTAATCTTTGCCCAGCATGAATATTCAGTCATTCATTTTCTTTTCGGCTTAGTCCCTTTATTAATCTGGGGTTGCCACAGCGGAATGAACCGCCAACTTATCCAGCATATGTTTTACGCAGCGGATGCCCTTCCAGCTGCAACCCATCACTGGGAAACATCCATACACACACATACACTACGGACAATTTAGCCTACCCAATTTACCTATAGCACATGTCTTTGGACTGTGGGGGAAACCAAAGCACCCGGAGGAAACCCACGCCAACACAGGGAGAACATGCAAACTCTACACAGAAACGCCAACTGACCCAGTCAAGGCTCGAACCAGCAACCTTATTGCTGTGAGGCGAACGTGCTACCCACTGCACCACCGTGCAGCCCCAGCACAAATATATAAATCATATATATTAGTTATATCTAATACAAATTATATAAATATAAACGTAAATATTTTGGTTACGTATTTTTATTTATATATACACAATATCTATACACAGTGAATATAGTCACACAACTTTTTTTTGGATGCGATTAATCATGATTAATCATTTAACGCTACTACAAAATTTTAATTTATGTGCAAACTAACCCTCACTGTAAAAAATGTAATGACAAAAAGTAAACACAACAAACATTTTTATGTTGCTTTAACTTATTTTAATAAGTTAATCAGGTGTCAACTGAATTTATTTATGTTATACAAAGTTTACCTTAATATTTTTAGTCAGTGATGTAAGTTAAAATTACTAGAAAAGTTTATTTGATTTTACAAAAAAATTTAAGGCAGCAATAATTTTAAATGCACAGCTTACCTTAGGTAATCATAGAGGCCGTACATGGGCAGAAAGTCAACATCGGTCAGGAAAACGTAAGGTGTGTTGACGTTGCGAAGCGCCACATTGCGCACCAAGTTGACCGGGTAGAACTGACCCTCCTTGTAGACGATGTGATAGCCCACATTCTTGCGGTTTTTGAGGACTTCGGAGGCCTGAGCGTACCGCAGAAACTGCTGGGCCTCGGCGTCTGACATGTACAGGGCCAAACTAATGGGGCCTTCCCAGTGTTTGCAGATGGCCTCCAGCATCTGCAGTCTGTGGACACATACAGAGTGTCTTGCATCAACATCTGGCCATGTAATTGAGTACGTTTACATGGACACCAATACTCTGATTTTAATACAATTAAGACGATACTCTGATTAAGAGTCTACCATGTAAACAGCGATTTTTGATGACCTTAATCCGACTAAAATCATAATAGAACTAAGACAGAAATCGAATTAAGACATGTGGAGTATTTTAGTCACATTATTAAAGTGCAGTACAGACATGTAAACACCGCAATCAAACTATTACCGTTTTGTAGGACCTTTCACTACATTTTGCGACAGGATGCACACACAGCAGTTGTCAGGTGTTTGATGACAAATAAAAGAGAATGGCTTCAAGAAAGAGAGCACATTTTTGGTGTGAGCGGGAATAGATGATTATGCTGAGGATTCTCATCCAGTTTCTCTGAGTTTGTCTTGGGGCCATAAAGGAAATGTTGGTGAATGAAATGGCAGAGGTGGCCTTTCGCTTGAGAATTTGTATCCTCCATCGTCTGTTTACACACATAGGGCCCTATCATACACCTGGCACAATAAGGCGCTAGACGTGTTTGGCTTGATTTGAAGTGAAGTGAAGTGAAGTGAAGTGTAGTGTGGCCAAGTATGGTGTCCCATACTTGGAATTTGTGCTCTGCATTTAACCCATCCAAGTGCACACACACAGTTAGTGAACACACACATACCGTGAACACACACCCGGAGCAGTGGGCAGCCATGCTGCGGCGCCCGGGGAGCAGTTGGGGGGAACGGTGCCTTGCTCAAGGGACTCACCTCAGTCGTGGTATTGAGGGTGGTGGAGAGTGCTGGTCATTCACTCCCCCCACCCCCAATTCCCGCTGGTACCGAGTATCGAACCAGCAACCTTCGGATCACGAGTCCAACACTCTAACCACCAGGCCACGACTGCCCCGCATTCACAATTTGTTGCTATTTTCAGCCCAGTGCAACCCTAATTTTCACGTTTTGTGCCACGTTTCTTAAATAGCAAATATATTTGCACCACTTTGTGGACTCATGGGTGTGCCGGTCTAAAAAGGAGGTGTGTTAAGGCACATTGTTGGAGCATTGCTATTTTGAGGAACTGAAATAGACCGCGCCATTGACCAACTAAAAGCTGCTCTAAAGTCCAGCGCAGAGCACGTTAGTTAGTTAGTCCAAGCGATTACACATTGCTTAATACACACAGGATGTACAGCAGTACAGAAATATCTTTACATATAAAAAAAATAAAGGATTGAAATGTTACAAAATTATTATTTTCTACATGAATATAAAACCACTACCTCCACGCTTTCTTCACCTCAAGGGGGCTTTTTTCAGTTTATTAATGACAATTTGCATTTGTATAATGTTATTATTGTTAGCTGATTATTTATTATATGCATATGTATATTTGTTTTAATAAAAACAAGTTTAGATTTGTCCATCTGTCGGGTTTTGGAGACGTCTGCATCACCACATGGGGCATAAGAATAGGACGTGTGTTTGAATATAACTATTTGAATAAAAAATTTTTTTTTTTTACCACACTTTGTTATTATTGTTTATTTATTCATTTGCTGGAAATTAGAACTGAATTTACTAATAGTTTTTAAACAAATCTTTGCGCTTGTAGGCTAATGGATGTCTTCAGTGGAGTGCGTACAACACCGTTTCCTTACTCCACGAAAGTAAAGGAGTAAAGTAAAGAGTAAAACTAAAGTAAAGAGGCCAAATGGAGGAGGCTCATTTTGTATCCTCACGCTGCAGATGGTCTGTTTAACTGTTTTCTCGCTAGTGAAGCATTCAGTTTTTCCACTTACAAAGTCCGCTATGTATCCTCAAAACATATACTCAAAACACACACACTCATTTACATACACTACGGACAATTTAGCCTACCCAATTCACATATACTGCATGTCTTTCTACTTGTGGGGGAAACCCACGCGAACACGGGGAGAACATACAAACTCCACACAGAAATGCCAACTGACCCAGCCGAGGCTCGAACCAGTGACCTTCTTGCTGTGAGCTTCTTCCTTCATGCTATCCACTGCACCACCGTGACGCCCTATATTATATTAAATTATTTAAAAATAATTTGAAAATGATTTAAAATAATTTGAGGGACACTAATAATAGCATTCCTCAAACGCTCAAACTTGAAAAACAAATGTATTGACTTTGGAAAATTTGGCAATTTCTGAGGGGATATGCTGATTGTCTCACACAATATCACATATTTCTATTTCTATAAACAATACAGGGAAACCTATTTATTTATACTTATTTATTTGTTTTCAAATATTTGATTTGATTCAAAGTGATTTGTGACATATTTCACAGTATTTTACTTTTTATTTTTTTCAGATAGGCCACAGAGCAAACCACTGTTGTTCAATGACTTGACTAATTAACCACACTAGCCTAATTAACCTAATTAACTTAACCATGCGCATACATGGATGAAGGCCACAATTAATTACACAAATTAAATATAAACTAATAACTTTGATTCTGCAACTCCAAGAAAAACACATATGAAAATAACTTGAATTCTCCACATGTTCTGAAAATGTTATTAAGCTGCAGTAATCATTTCTCATTTGAATCAGAATGCTGCACCGGTTTTATTAAACACGACATCATATTCGACATTTGTGTAATTAAATTGCATGACGATAAGTGTAAGTGTAGTGGACCTGTCCATGGAGAGCTGAGCAACCAGTGTGATGTCCGTGCCGTCGTCTGTAGGACTGTATTCGTACTGCAGAAAGTACAGGTGTACCCTGTGCAGCATGATCCGCTCCCTCCGGAAGTCATAGCACTGGTCGTCCTCATCTAACTCCTCTAGAGCTTGCTGGAGCTGCAAAAAAAGAAGAATAATCTTGTTTTATCAGCTATGCCGAGGAGGGCAGACCATGCAGGATCATGTCATATCGCCCTTTGAGAATTTAAAGATGCTGTTTTTTCCTTCTCCAAACTCAAGGCTGAGCTGACATGGTGACTCATCACTTATTTAGAATGATCCGGCGTACGACCATTAAACATTGCTTCTGCTTCTCGTTCTCTTAAGAAATACAGTGAGTGATGAGCAACTTTTTTCTCAACACTGTAAAACTCATTGTTCTATTCTTTGTATTTAAAAATACCTTATTTACTTTTTAATCTTGGGCAGAAAGGATCTCACGTACTTTACTTTGTAACTGTTGATTTTCTATGATGTTCGACACAGATACTACTGTTGTCAGGGTTACATTTTTTTAATCAATTTTCTGGCGGTTTGTATTACCATTTCAAAATTTCATTATCATTACAACCGTGATTGATTGACACAATTTTTAAAGGGCTCCTATCATGCAAAATCAACTTTTGGAAGCTGTTTGAACAGAACTGTGTGCAGGTACAGTGTGTCCATAGTCATATTGGAGTGATAGAAACACAACAAGACTTTTTTTTTAATTTCCTGACGTTAAAATAGGATCTAAAGCCCACCACAACGTGACGTAGCAGTGCGGTTTACCCCGCCCACCGCTATTGATTGACAGGCATGTTTCAGTGTTCAACGCTTATAAACATTAATCTCGCGCGCATGTTTGTTTGTGTGTGTGCGTGGAATTGTTGTTACGGCATTTGTATGTGGCTCGTTCATCTTACGGTGGTATTTGTCAATGAGGCTCTCTATTTCATCGAGTCTGACTTGTCGTCTGACATTTTTCTGTGTTTATCCTGACATCTGACCCTGATTATCCTTCTCTGAAGCGAAATGGCGAAAAAAGTGGCCGGGGAGAACCAGCGAATTTTGTATTTAAAGGCACAGGTGCAAAAACTCCCTCTGACCCAAAAACTGATTTGGGTTAATTATTTTTAACAGGGCATAATAAATGATCTGATGGGTATTTTGACCTGAAACTTAAATTCTGGAGACACAAAACACTTATTTTACAACTTGTTAAACGACCAAAATTTGAGCCTTTTAAAGAGAGAGAGAGAGAGAGAGAGATTTTGTTAAAGTATGTACTATTGAAACAGAAAATTTAAACCGTTGTCAATTTGTATAAAAAGTATGTAAAAAAAAAAAAAAGTACTATTGAGAATAATGAGTTGAAGCTTGACTTCACCTTGTTAAATTGAAAAATAAATTGCAACATCAGTCAAAAAATGTTAAAAAAAATAAAATTGCAAGATATTTTCGTCAAATTGAACAGCCAATATTGTCTTTTATAAAGAAGCTTTATGCAGTTTTATTAAAAAACAAGGTAAACATAGATCCATGTAAGGTAATTTTCCAAGTGCAGGTAAAACAAACAATTCCTTGAATAAGAAAATCAAATGTACCTGTAAAAGCACAAAAAATACATATATATATATATATGGGCGGCTTCCCAGTGATGGGTTGCAGCTGGAAGGGCATCCGCTGCGTAAAACATATGCTGGATATGTTGGCGGTTCATTCCGCTGTGGCGACCCCAGATTAATAAAGGGACTAAGCCGAAAAGAAAATGAATTAATGAATATATGGGCGGCGCAGTGGGTAGCGCTGTCGCCTTACAGCAAGAAGGTCACTGGTTTGAGCCTCGGCTGGGTCAGTGGCCATTTCTGTGTGGAGTTTGCATGTTCTCCCCGTGTTCGTGTGGGTTTCCTCCGGGTGCTCTGGTTTCCCCCACAAGTCCAAAGACATGTGCTATAGGTGAATTGAGTAAGCTAAATTGTGTGAATGAGAGTGTATGGGTGTTTCCCATTGATGGGTTGCAGCTGTTATTTGTAAAAAAACAAATACTATGGACGTATTGGGGCTTCCAGGTTTCTTCAAAATATCTTCTTTAGTGTTCAACATAAGAAAGAAACTCATAAAGGTTTGGATCCACTTGAGTGTAAGTAAATAGTGAGTACATTTTCATTTTTGGGTGAACTATCCCTTTAAATGTGTGTGACATTTTCAGGTCATTTTAACAAAACCATAACAATACTGATAACCATGATAATTTTAGTCGCTTTAATCACAATATTAAATTTTGAATCCACTTGAGCATGACAAAATGTTTATTTTTTGGTTAACTGTCCCTTTAAGTGTAAATGTATGACATTAATATTTCAACATTTCAGGTAATTTTAACAATACTGATAACCATGATAATTTCAGTCGCTATAATCACGGTATAAAATTTTCATACTGTTAAATCTCTAATAGAGACACCATGTGCACCGTGTTATTTTAAAAGAAGACCGTATATTATCCTGCATAATGAAAAAACCCACCACTGTGCTTTCTGAGCTGGCCTGACTGGGGCATCCGAACAGCTCCCGTCGCAGAAGATTCCCATCATACTCCAGGAACGTCAAGTAAAGATTCCGGAAAAACTCCACATGCTTGTTTTTCACCCTCAGCTTTTTTGGCGAGTTCCAGTGAATGACCTGCGGAGGAAGCAATAAAGCTGAGCAATAAACAACTTCAAAGACATCATTTCCATACTGAAATGGAAAGCTGACAGGAAATGAATGTGACACTTGGGCGAACATTTGCATTAGAGACAATTTGTAAAACAAACACAACCAATTTGGCAATGATTAAAGCTAACTCTGAACCAATTAAGGGGACCCTTTTTACTTTGAACCAATCGTTAGTCTTCATTTCTTTGGGTCAATTTGGTCATTTGCACCCATGAGACCTACAAATTCCAACCCGGGCTCATTGGGATAGCATTTTTTGTTGTATTTACAGAATTCACTGAAGTTTTCAGCAGATATGAACACAAGACGCAGTAAAGCATTCCATTACTTTTCACACATATTATGATTACAGGCCAGATCATATATTGATGAAGACTAAAGGTTATTGCACACTGAATCCGAAATTTTCGTCCGTAATTTTCACACATTAAAAAAATTAATTTGACCTCACATTGTGTCAGTCGTATTGACACACTGCCTCCGAAACTTTCGTCTGTCATAATTTATTTTTTTTTAAATGGGTTCGATTGTTTTTTGCTTTTCGCATCCGAATAAGCGATTTGAGAGGTGTTTTGACAGTTCAGACCCACCGTACCCACATTATGCTGTAGCATTTATAAACAAAGAGTTGTACTAAATGATATGCTTTACTATAGTGTGGTTTCAAAAACACAATTATTATCATTATTATTGTTTTGGTTTTGTTCAGTTTTTTTTTTATTTATTAGTGGACAGGTAAAAACTAGTGCTCCACAATAACAACTGTCTTGTTTTGCTCACAACGGTAGCATTTTCTTTTTGTTCGGTCGAGGAGCATAACCAGCAACAAACATTCAATGCTGCTGCATCTCGATGTTCATGTTACAGTTTACTTTATTCTGCCGAAAAGCCAGCAAAGACATGGATTTTTGCAAAACAAGATGGGGATTTCCTTGCAGCAATAATATATAATCTATATTAGTGCTGTCCAACAAATTATCGCCTTCAAAATAAAGTTTGTACACATGGATATATTGAGAATATGTTTATTACAAGACACCTTTTTTTCGTTTTTCAGCCAGTTTCTTGAACTTTTCCCCCTTTTTGAGCAAAAACCTTTGGAACTGAATAAAAGCTGTCCGGGGCTTTTCATTTTGGTCCATTTAAACGATTATAAAAAAGACAAAATGGATGTTCTAATATCGATTCCTATGTAGAAGAATCACTTCCTGCCCTCCATCTGAATTCCGCGCGTCATCAATGATGTCGTGCAAACAATGCAAAAAAAAAAACTATATATGCTGTTACCTTTAGATCGGACACTTCAGTGTAACACTGTTCAGAGCGAGTGTGATCTGATAACTGAACATTCCAGAAACAAGGAAGCTGATGCACCAGCACTGGGTTCTGTTTGATGAAAGCGTTGAATATATCCTGCAAAACACAAAACCATACTATAAGCAGGGTGGGAATTAAAGGGTAATGTTAGTTTGTGTAATACATGCTTCAGTGAATGAAATTTATGTAGTTATTTAAATTACATCTAATTTATTAATAATAATAATAATAATAATAATTCCTTACATTTATATAGCGCTTTTCTAGACACTCAAAGCGCTTTACACAATGGGGGGGGGGTCTCCTCATCTACCACCAGTAGTATTAATAAAACATATTCGTGTTTTCAGTGTTTTGAGGGATATTTAGTGTACTCTGACCTACAGTACCCTCTGATTAGCTCATTTAGAGGTTACTGTAGGTCAAGCTATATAAACTATGCATCAAATTTGACTTTAAAGCTACATGTAGATACAAACACCAATTTTACAGGAAAGGTGTCTTGTTAACACTTCTCTGATGTGTCTTGGTGCTCTTGATCTGCAGTTTCAGACTGCTGAATAACTTCTCGCATCGACTGGTTGGCGCGATTATGCATTCACAATGGTATTCACAATTATAGGGGTGGTCAAATGTATTTTTACACTTGAATATTTTAACAGATCAGAGCAAACTATTTAAAGGGCAGTACCCCCTCCTGTAATCACAACCCTGCCCCAAACCCTCCTTTTGCACCCTGAATATAACAGGGTGTTTCATTATAAAACGCATTGTTCAGCAATACTTTCATCATAATTTAGAGCAGTGTTTTGATAAGAGCTGTGAAATAAAGTGTTGTATTGTTGCTGAAGGACATGGACCTGATCTGCGAGGGATGTGGAAAGCATGCTCATCAGCTCTCTCTCTGCTGTCAGTCTCCACATCTGTTCCCAGCCCATCCGCCGCAGTCTCTCCAGGTACAGTAAAATCACACCTGCAGAGTCAACAAACACCTGTTGGCAAATGCAGCCCAGTGCACACACTATTCTTTGTGTTCTTAGTCAAATGACATGCAGCAACTAATAACCAAGCAACATCGCTTTGAAAAACTGCCCGGCAACATTGCTCAAAAATTGTTCAGTGTATCGTCAGCATTAGTTTTTGTTTACTAAAATAACCTTGGTACACCTTTTCCCCTTTTCAAATATTTATCTAGTAGAATCACAAATCAAACTGATTTTCAGTGTAATTCCACTGGCAATGACAATCATGTATGCAGTGTAAATCACAGTCAATCGGCATGTCCTCACCGGTGTTAAAGCCTCGTCCGAGGGCTGGCCAGGGTTTGTGATTTTTCCACAGATTGCCCAGGTACCAGTCGCTCTGATTCTCCACCAGACCAATCACCTGCTTCTCTGCAATCACAATCACGACATCAGTGTTAAATCTATCTATGCTCTATGTACAGTTGAAGTCAGAATTATTAGACCCCCTGTATATTTTGTCCCCCAATTTCTGTTTAACGGAAAGCAGATTGTTTTTCAACACATTTCTAAACATGATAGTTTTAATAACTCATTTCTAATAACCGATTTCTTTTATCTTTGCCATGATGACAGCACATAATATTTTACAAGATATTTTTCAAGATACTAGTACTCAGCTTAAAGTGACATGTAAAGGCTTAAGTAGGTTAATTAGGTTAATTAGGCAAGTCCTTATATAACGATGGTTTGTTCTGTAGACAATCAAAAAAATATATAGCTTAAGGGGGCGAATAAAATTGACCTTAAAATGGTTTTAAAAAAAAATAAAAACTGCTTTTATTGTAGCTGAAATAAAACAAATAAGACTTTCTCTAGAAGAAAAAATATTATAGGAAATACTGTGAAAAATTCCTTGCTCTGTTAAACGTCATTTGGGAAATATTTGAAAAAGAAAAAACAGAAGAGCTAATAATTCTGACTTCAACTCTATGTGTTTGACTGCTTTTAGGAAGCGTCTGGTTACCAGTGAACTTGCGGAAAATGGCCCACAGCTCGGCGATGTCTGTGGCGAAGGTGATGTCCGTATCAAGAACGATGACCTTCGAAAGGTTGGATGGCAGAGCTTTGGTGAGTGTGAGCTTCATCAGGCCATAAATTCCTGAATAGTGTTTGTTTGGTATCCACGACACCTCCGACTATGGCACATATAACAAGCAGAGAGAGAGAGAGAGAGAGAGAAAGAGAGACGAGTGTGAGAAAACAGCACACACTTTATCAGCCTTGGCTCTAGAAGCATTTTACTCATAGATTTTTTTTCTACAAAGAGAATTCAGACCTTCTTTAAGTAAGGGATAATGTATGTTTAGGTGGTTGTCCTTGTTGAATAAAGTCCAACACAAAGCAGAGCAGTGTTGTATAAGACTAAGGGGTTTATTCTGTAAAAACAACCGACTAGATGTACATTATCCCACTTATTACATGGCTACTTGCTACATAACTAAACAATTAGACATTTGAGCTGTAATAATTAATTTACTCTTTAATTAAACATAAAGCTGACACTAAGAAAAATGGCTGAATGCAGCCTAAACTAATTCAGTCACAAGATGGCGCCATACAGAACAGTGGCATGAAAGATAAGCATATAAATATGGAAATGACTGTTCACTAATAATCAAGATGGTTCGAAGTACTCGGATGAGCCTGTGTTATTAGTTTCAGCGGTTGTTATCATGGGAATAACACACATTGGAATGTCCTGATTGACCAATCAGAATCAAGTATTCCAACGGGCTGTGTAATAATAAAAAAAAACTAAAATTTTATTTTAATCAATTTAATCAAATCAGTTGAATTTTAATCAAATCAGTTTAATCCATATATTTTTGTGACTCAGTATCTGAATTTTTTTTCAACAATTCAAAACAACATTTTAGTTTTTTACACCAAGGCACATTTACATAACAACAGCATATTAAACACATTTAGCATTCTTTAAAGGTTTTGCACACAGTAACAATGTTTCCTGTTTACATGGATCAGCATAAATGACTAAAAACGCTGAATTCTGCATGCCTCGTCAGTAGATGGCAGTGTCACTTTGTAAAAAAAAAAATAATAATAATTTTTTTTGCAGTTTATTATGGATTTAATTCAAGTTTAATTGTATAGCACTTGTCACAATAATTATTGTTTCAAAGCAGCTTTACAAAAGGTGCACATTCAAATTCAAATTCGAAAAAATTAAGGTTATTAGTTACCATAACTTTATGAGTTATTAATAACTTGAACTAATTAACAAACTAATAGCATTTAACAGGTATTATATATAAACATAGTTAACCTGCACTTATATAGTATATTGGTGATGTCATAAAGGATAAAGGTAACATTTAGGTACTATTCTTTAAAAAATGTCTCCTAAAAAGGTTGTCATGTAAATGAATGATCAAAAAAAAAAAAATTCTATTTCAGCATATTTACGCACATGCCAAGTGGTAAAAAAAAGAGCTGCATTGTCACTTTAAATATACTATAGCATAAATGAATTATTCTGTGTTTTCTCTCGGAAAGATCACTGGAGTGTAAACAAGCTCAGTGTTTTCACTATCACAGACATGCCATACTGTCCCAAGGGAAGCTATACATATATATATATATACATTTTCTATTTTAGGAATTGTGTAAACAGCACATGCAGTGTAGGATCTTAGGAATTATCCATGAGAACTATATTTTCCTCTCAGGTCATTTTCCTAGTAAAGTGATGACCGTCATAGCCAATCACAGTGAGGATGTGAACCCAATGACCAATCAGCAATGCTCAACATTATTCAAGGTTAGCGGAAAATTACAATTTCAGCATCAACTGGTCCCAAAGTCAATAGTTTTGACAAACCTAGTTCCTATTGTGCTGGATTAGACCCTACTTTAAAGTAAGAGCTAATTCCCTCTCCACCATGGGTTCCTATAATTTAAACGATTCCCAGTTCCTGTGTTGCAAACACGCCAAAAAGCAGATACATCCACCAATAGTTCTAGGAACTATGAAAACATTCCTCCATTTTGGAAAGCCCATACAGTGCAAAAAATGCTTTTCTTACTAAGATTTTTTTGGCTTGTTTCTAGTCGAAATATCTAAAATTCTTAAATCAAGAATGTTTTAAGAAATAATATGCCAAAATTAAGTGAGTTTTTCCTTAAAACAAGCAAAATAATCTGCCAATGGGGTAATATTGTCAAAACGAAATACAAGATTATTTTGCTTACCCCATTGGCAGATTATTTTGCTTGTTTTAAGGAAAAACTCACTGAATTTTGGCATATTGTTTCTTAAAACAAGACAATATTTTTGCTTGACTCGAAAATGCTTCTTGAGATATTTGGACTAGAAACAAGACAAAAAAGTCTATGTAAGAATAGTATTTTTTGCAGTGTAATAGCTGCAGAAACCAGTATTTTTAAGAGTATTGCATCTAGTATAACTGTTATAGCTGACTACAAAAATACATTATTATCAGGCCTACAACCCTGCGTGTGTTGACAATCACCTACTGGATATCCCCACCGTGTGCTCTGTGTTTGAATTCTGCAGTTACAGCATCATCCGCGTTTGTGGAAATAACCCTCTACAGTTCTTATTGTGCGCTTCATCTTTTCAGCATACAATCTTAATGACCCGAGCTCAGGTTTAATAATAATCTGCCGGAGAGGGGTTGAATGAAAAAGACTGGATTTCCTGCAGCTTAGCTTTCATATACTCAGGAGAGCAAAGAGGTCTCTATGCACAGCAGAGACACAGGATGTAAAATCCGCGTGATTAGAGACGGCTCCGAGCCAAACAGCTGACAATCAGAGGTGAACTCGGTGTGGGAGGAGCACGAGGGCACAAAACCGGGACAAGAAAGACTGTATTAGTGTTATTGTGCATGCATTCATCTGAGAGTCCTTGAGCATGCAGTGTAATGTAAACTAGAAGCCGCTCTCCTGCAATATATGCACGTGTGTCTGAGGAGGTGCTCTTTGATTGTCACTTCGCTCTTTCGGCGTAGCGTGCACTGCATAAAAAAGAATTTCACCAACAGACAGTGAATAATTCATCGCCACGGCAAAGGAACCACACATGCCAAATGGTTAAAAAAAAAGAGAGCTGCACTGTCACTTTAAATGTACTAGCAGAAATGAATTATTCTGTGTTTTCCAACTGCATTGAGTTCTCCGAGAGATCGCTGGAGTGTAAACAAGCTCAATGTTTCCACTATCACAGACATGCCATACTGTCCTGAAGGAACCTTTGCCCCCCTCATTACAATCCATAAGCGCGAGTGTCACATCTTTCATCCCGGCTGTTTGTGGCTGAATGAGCTTGGAGAGAATTGCGATCGTTGTCTTGTCATTGGAGACTGCCTCGTTTCAAAACTATTATTGTTTATGAGCTTCCATTAAGCCTCTACACTGAGGCTGTATCCGAAATCTCCCCGTATACTCTTAAATAGTGCTCTATTTGAGGTAGTAGCCATTTGGAGTGGTGTCTAAAATCATACACTGTGAAAAGATTAATGACAAAAAGTCAAGACAACAAATATTGTTATGTTGCTTTAACTTATTTTAATAAGTTAATCAAGTTTCAACTGCACTTTTTAAGATATACAAAGTCTAACTTAATACTTTTAGTCAGTTTGATTCATGTAAGTTGAGATGACTAGAAATGTTCATTTGATTCAACAAAAAAATTGAAGACAGCAAGAATTTGTTTACAGTGTAGTGGAAGTCCTGAAGTGCACTCAATTAATGCCACAATGCACCGCAATAATGACTGTACAACCCTATGGCTGCATTTCAGTCCAATTTCTTATGCCCTTCACTCGTTAACTTCCCTCCGTCTTGTTCCCTCAGATGTACTATACGTCATTGACAGGGGCAGACTTAAGGCTGATTTATTCTTCTGCGTCGAGCTCACGCATATGGTTCAGTGCAGCCTTCGTGCGGTCGCATACCCCTCGCCGTGGCTTACGTGCACCTCTCTAAAAATGTAACTACACGTCACAACAACACGCAGCACAAGCTCTGTGATTGGTCGGCTTGGTATCGGTGAAGAGTGTGGGCGGTGCTGAGAGCCCGAGGGAGCGATTGTTTACAAGTGTCGAGTCCCGTGAAGGAGCTCCAGATGGAAACTGTTGTTTTGTGTTTACCTTATGATTAAAGTTGTTGCACGTCCGCCGGTTCCCATCTCCGAATAAGCAAGTTTTAGCTACTTGTACATTACAGTAACATTCAGAAAACACAAAATACCCACAAAGAAACTCGACAGAGGAACATAAAAACCCCCTGCCAGCTAGCGTTTCGGAAGTGTTTCAGAAGCACAGAGAAGTATAAATGCACGGCTACGCGCAAGGCAGGCGCCGTGGGTCACGCCAATCACTCGCCCCAGAAGTATAAATCAACCTTTAGTGATTCGGGGGCCCTAAGCAATTCCAGGTATGGGGCCCTAGCATTGAAACTCAAAACATTCTCTTTCTCTATAGATATATATATATATTTTTTCTCTGTAGATTCTTTATTTTTTAGCATGTTAAAATATATATATATATATATATATATATATATTAAGTGGAACCTTTATCTTCTTAATTTAAAATGAAATACAATAAATTCATAATAAAAAACAAGTTCACAAACTATGTACAGTTAAATAGCCATATTTGTGATTAGATTTTAATATTTGCATGTGCAGTACAGAAGGAACGTTCCACTAGGCTGTTCATGGGGATAATAATGTAATAATGTTAAAATCTTAATGGTTATAGACAGATTTTACAACATATGATGGAAAATTCATAAAACAGCTATATGATTAATATAGGCTTCTTGGCATTGTTCAGGGCCCCCCAATTCCCCGGGGCCCTAAGTGGCTGCTTACCTCGCTTATTGGTTAAGTCCGCCCCTGGTCATTGATTACATCTCACAAGTGTCCACTACTGCCAGAGCATCTGAATGGGTTTAAATGGAGTCCCTAAACACTTGAGCACTTGGGAACTACACTGTTACACAGATAATAAATACACCACAGAGGTATATTATAAGTGTACGTTTCAAAATAAAATATTACTTAAAGTAACATTTGTATACATGACAGAAATCAAAATGCTTTCATTACTAATAGACAACTCGCTAAGTGTTAAATAAATATCACAATGTTTGACCAAGAAGCTGAAAATGTAATCTGTCAGAGGTATTTATCACAAACAAAATGGCATCCCTTCTGTTTCACTGAGCGCTCCAATTCACTAATTCGTTTTATTCACTCCTTTAAGTGGACTAAATTACTGGATAAATGTGGGAAATCGTGAATGAGGGTATAGGGGGCGATTTTGGATGCAGCACGAGAATCTGAGACATTGTCATTATCTCTGGGTCAGAAGGGTATGGGTGATGTTTTGAGGCAGGCGCTTACTTTAAGTTCATCAGCGTCATAGAAGCTGACTTGTACAGACGGCACCATCCATGACTGGAACAGAGTGCTGAGGATCTGATTGGCCACCGTGTCTGTGATGAAATGAAAGTGCAGTGGGTTTCTCCTGAAAAGAGAGATGTGGGTTTTAGATTTTGTGAGAAATGTGAGCAAATGGGCAACTTTTCTGAGGGGTATATTGGTTTTGCGACTTCATGTTGAATGGTTCTTTGGTTTAACAAATAATAATACAATAAATGTAATATAAAAAAATAATAAATTTATATAAAAAAATATGTTTTAAATAAATATTTAGATATTTACTTTTTTGTTATATATATATATATAGTATGGCACATTTTCTAATTGAATTTGACATTTTACAAAATATATTAAATTGAAATGTTACATTTGATTTTGACATGAATTTAGAATATTCTTATTTAAAAATATTGAATTTGACATTTCAGATGTGAAACGATGTAACTGATACTTCAATTTAGGTCAACCTGAATACATGTACTAAAAATTCATGCAAAGTGAAATAGATAAAAAAATAGATCCTTTTTTATTTTTTACCTTTTGAATATTTTGGGGGAAATTATATAATTATAAATTTCATTTTGAACATTTTACATTTAAAATAAACTTTTAATTTAAAATGAGCAAATCAGAGTTTTGGATTTGGAATTGAAAATTTTAAACATACAATGTAAAAAAAATGCAGGGTTGCACACAATTCATTCATGTGGTCCCAACACAAATCCATTAAGTTAACGTAACTAATTTAAGTAGATTGAACATAAAACAATTAAGTTTCCCAAAAAAGGTTCCAGAATTGTATTTTTTATTTTGTTTTCAGAATTTTGTTCATTGAATTGATTTGAAGTAGTTTGAACAAGTAGCAAAAATCTTTTTTTGAGTGTATGTATAATTATATAAATGTATATTTTAGGTCAATACATGCACACAAATGTACTAAAGAATAGCTAAATTCCAGCATTTATAATTGCATGCTTTCAATTTATACACTGAAAAAAAAAGATGTTTTGCAAAATTGTTGCAAACTATTTTTATGGGCTGGATTTAAACAAATTAACTTTAGTAATGTTCAACTTAATTTGTTTGTTTAAATTCAGGCCATGTAAATTGTTTGCAACCACAAATTTAGTAAATCCAATGAATCATTTTTTTTCAGTGTACTGTAATACTTCCAACACAATAAAACTCTATATATTTCCATACAGTTTGCTATATACCATTTATGTTCCTGCTTTTGATTCTTACCTGTGGAACAGGATGGATTTGACCAGAGTAACCACGTCTCGACTGGCGTTGTGACCCGCACACACACATGCCACGTGGAGCAACTGTGTGTGAAAAGAAAGACCAACATTTCAGCTTAGACTCCTGAAGAATTTAAGCTTTATTAAAGGGGCTCTACGCAGAATTCAGAAACTCTGTTATTAGCGAAACCGGTGGATTTTAAGTGAACTGCAGCCAGCAACATTGCTCAGACTTGCACCCATACTGTAATTCACGTACAAGAGTCTGAATGTACTTTAATTCTAAAGCTCTTTTTTTGTTGCAACAAAAAAGCGATTAACAAATGAACATTTTTATCTAGCCCTTTTTAAGTTGTTCTACAGATTCATTTAACAGCTTCTAATATGCAAGTGACCCACCAAAATGTGTGCGCACGCATATGCCATAAAAATTATACAAACATTGCTGCAATAAACCCAGAATATGAAACTTTAACAACAGCATCTGTCAGCACGAGGATGCCAGGACTTTCCACAGAGTTAACTTTATGTTTCAGAGCCATTTTGCAATTAGTTTGAACCAAATGGCTTTTTATCCAACAGATTTTGTCTTCAGTTCAAACTTCACACATACTTTCCTTTCTTTCTGTTTCAAAACCACATTTTCACTCAGAAATTGCAGTTTAAATTCTACTTGATTTAATGTTTTGTTGAGTCTAAATATGACCGATCTTCATTTTGGACTGTATTTTTTGTGTTATCATTTTAAACTACAATGTAAAAGAAATATCTGTTAAATAACAGTTTTTGTATGTTGGGATTGACAATGCATTATGGGACCTTAATCTCTGCTCTGTCAAATTTTGATGTTGAAAATTAAACTTTTCAGTTTGCAGTGACTTTTATTGACATTTTAGTAGTTTTAAACAACACATATATTGTTGTTTCAAACACATTATATATAATTAATTAAGGATGCAAAATAACATAAAAGGTACTGCCAATGTTTTACCAGGTTTTTGCATTTTACAATACAAGCCCAGACAATATATCACTTCAAAGTTACTTTTTCAAACTTGTCAACATCTAAAGCTGTTGGAGGAAAGTTTAAGATTCCATATAGTAACTGAGAAGCATAAATAAATGAAAAAAAAAATAAAGATGAATGACAAAATACAAAAAACTGATAATTTATGGATCTTTTTCCACATTTCACAAAATTCCCTATAGGAATTTCTACTGTAAAATGCAATTAGATTAATATTTAGATGTATCATGTAATGACACTGTTCAATTTTAAGTTTGACTTAAGTCTTCATGTTATACTGCATTTTGTTGATTTATCATTTCAAAATAAAAATATACCTGTAAACTAACAGATTCTTTTTTTTTTTTTCATTTATTTATGCATTTGCATTTTTAGGGGATCTTGATCTTTCCTCCAACAACCTTTAATGTTTAAAAGTTTGAAAAAGTGATTTATTCGCATTTTTAATAGTCTAAATTGATATATTGTCTGGGCCTGTGTTGTAAGTACACAAAAACTTTTTCTGTACTTAATTCTCTATATATGATTTCTTATGCAACACTCAACAAATGACGTTTGCTGATTGCTCTAACTACTTATTTAAAATGAGCTGAATCAACAATTATTGAGGTTTTTTTGGGGACAACTTAATTGTTTTATGTTCAATCCACTTAAATTTGTAAAAAAAATAAAAATAAGCCAACTTAATTTTTTCATGTTTTCCCAACATAAATTGATTGTGTGGAACCCAGCATTTTTACAGTAAATATACAGTATTGCACTGTAAAAAATGCTGGCTTCCACACAGTTCCTTCATGTTGTCCCAACACAAATCGATTAAGTTAACCTAATTGTTTTTACAAATTTAAGTGGGTTGAACATAAAACAATTAAGTTGTCTCCAAAAAAAACTCAAGAATTAAGTTGATTCAGCTCATTTTAAATAAGTAGCTTGAACAAGCAGCAAAATTAATTTTTTTGAGTGAATACTATACTAAAATGTCAACAGAAGTCACTTTTACTTTTTAAAACTCCAGTGTTGAATTTTTACATCAAACGTTGACAGAGCAGATATCAACATCCCATAATGCAATTCACAACCATAAGTAAACAGCAAAAATGTAAATATGGCAGCTTACCTCACACTTCTCGGCAGTGGGCGAGCGTGAGCACTCGCTGTGGTTTGCCCGCTCCTCAGCTGTGTTCTCCACATCCTCTGGACCGGTGTCTGCCGATGCCACCCACTGCTGGTTCCCATAGTTTCCCTCTGCAGGCTGGCCGGCCAAACCCTGCGATTGGCTGAGCTGGAGACGGATCTGGCGGTTCTCCTCCTCCACTTCTCGAACTCGTGATGCCAGGACGTCCCGTTCCAGCAGCCGCGCTTCAGTAGACTCCACCAAACATGCAGAGAGGAGCAGCGAACGTCCGTCTGACATGAAAAAAACAACACATTTCATTTCACTCAAGTGACAAGTTTGTGGAGAGACAATGTATACGTGAATTTGATTAAGATTTAAAGGAACACTCCACTTTCTTTTTTTGGAAATAGGCTCATTTTACCACTCCCCTAGAGTTAAACAGTTGAGTTTGACCATTTTTTAATCCATTCAGCCAATCTCCGGGTCTGGCAGGAGCCTTTTTAGCTTAGCTTAGCATAAATCATTGAATCAGATAAGACCATTAGCATCTTACTCAAAAATGACCAAAGAGTTTTGACAATTTCCCTATTTAAAGCTTGACTTTTCTGTAGTTACATCGTGTACAGATGGAAAATTAAAAGTTGTTATTTTCTAGACTGATATGGATGTAATATCATCCAAAACTCTGGTTATTTGAGATGCTAATGGTCTAATCCAATTCAATTAACTATGCTAAGCTAAGCTAAAAGTGCTCCCAGACTCAACTGAATGGATTCAAAAATGGTAAATCTAAACTGTTTAACTTGTTGTAAAATTAGCTTTTTTTAAACATGGAGTGTTCCTTTAAGACAGACAGCAAGAGTGTCTCAATCTACACGCCGGAATGATTAAAGTAGCAGAAAATTTGCTGCGATCGGGTGGAACAAAGTAACAGGCTTTGAATTGATCAGAAGCATTTGATGGATTTTCTTGCATTGTGTTCATGTATAGGCGAACGCAGATCACTCTTCCCTGTTAACCAGAGGTGGGAACAATCTGGATAATTCCTCATCCATCATCCAATAGCATTCACATTCATCTCAGGCAGTTGAGCACAGGAAATATGTGATATGAAATCTGTATTTATGCTTATGGGCCCAAGTTATTTTTAGCCAATCACCTGTAAAGGCCATGTGATTAATGACTGACAGCCACCCCACATGAAAAATATGATGTAGTAATTTATAGTAAATACTACTGTTTTTGAACCATACTATTGTAAAGAGTTTTATACCGTGTAAATGATAGTATTTACAAATCTTTGTTAATGAATGCCACAGCAAAATGTAGTATTAAACTGTAGTGAACTTAATAGTTTATATAATAATAATTTATTATATTATATGATTTATTATTTAATTTAATATATTATATAAACTATACAAAGTTTATCAATAATAATAATAATAATAATAATAATAATTATTATTATTATTATTATTATTATTATTATTTACTTTAATATTTACTTTATTTTTTGGCATTTGCCTTTATTGCATATGAACTACAAAGCCTTAAGAGGACATAGTAATGGTAATATAGGATTGGTATTGCGTACTTAGGGAAACTTTGCTTTGGCTAGAAAAAGTATAGAAATATAGTTTTACTTTTTTTCTGCAGACCTCATTATTTCCCCCCACAAAACTTTTGTGAGTGAATATAACGTTTCTTGAAGTACAAAAGTTTTTGAGACAACACAAAAGTATAGAAATATAATTGTATTTCACCATGTGCTTTAGGTGTTTATTACAATTAACCAACATCAGAAAATCCAAAATTGTTTTGTAAAATTACTGAAAGATAACTTAAATTATATAGGGTTTTTCAAGTATGTTTTTTAGGTTAAATGTACCTATTTCAGAAGGATGCTTGCCGTTCATATAAATGTATATATAAGTCCCTCTTTCCTAAAAGCAACCACCTTCATTCAGGCCATGTATTGTGAATACAGTCACAGCTGAAGGGGTTTCAGGCTCTCATACCTCACTGCTTAAATATTAATTTAACTCGACATTGCACAATTCAGTGCAATTTATTAACACTTCAAGGCATTCTTCGAAAGAATGTTTAAAATCTTGCTTCATAAACCACCTTTCTAATGCAGCCGTTTCAAAGAATAGCCCACAAAATGCTTTTGAAGTGTAGGGATACAGTTCTGGCATTTCCCCTTAAGGAAATGACAAGTCTTCTCTCAAGCTCTTATAGTTTTATGAATACTGATGATCATGCTCTGATAATCTCCCTTTCTGGGGGCAAAGGGACATTTCTCGTGATTAATGATTGTAGGGCTGCATGAAATAATCAGTGATTTTTTTAAGATAGAAAAAAATGTGATTGCAGTCTAAAATCCCATTTAAAATGTAAAGATTCTTTGAAAGGCTGTATATTTAAGCCATTAATACCACCCCTACTACTACTACTAATAATAATAATACTAATTATAATAATAATTACCATGATAACAACAATAGTAATTGTTCTGGGAGAGTTATGGTGTGGAGAAGCCCCAAAGAAGTGTATGTAATATGTAAATTCTATTGTCTTTATTTATTAATAATAATAATTCCTTACATTTATATAGTGCTTTTCTGGACACTCAAAGCACTATACACATTTTTGGGGGGAAATCCACCACATCCACCACTAGAGTGCAGCATCCACCAGGATGATGCGACAGCAGCCATTTTGCGCCAGACCGCACACCAGTTGAAAGTGATGAAGCCAATTACGATATGGGGCTGGTAAGAAGGCCATGATGGACAGACTCCAGAGGGCAAATCTGGCCAGGATGCCGGGGTTAAACCACTACTCTTTTTCGAAGGACATCCTAGGATTTTAAACAACCACAGAGAGTCAGGACTTCAGTTTAACGTCTCATCCGAAAGACGGCGCTCACTGAGCAGTATAGAGCCCCCATCAATATACTGGGGCGTTAGGACCCACATAGAGTGCAGGTTGAGCGCCCCCTGCTTGTATCACTAACACCACTTCCGGCAGCAACCTGGCTTTCCCATGTGGTCTCCCATCCAGGTACTGACCGGGCGCAGCCCTGCTTAGCTTCAATGAGCCACCATGTGAGAGATGCAGAGGCAAAAAAAAAATTGCAAAAATTCTATAATACATTTATTTTACATTAGAGTTGCAGAATTATGATGCAATTTTTTCATGATTTATGATGTTTACACAAACACACACATTTTACATTCACAATTAATAATATAACATTTTCAAACATTAAAAAGTCAAACACATAATTCAGACAGAAATCCAATGGGAATCCAGTGCTGCATTCACTCTTAAACACACAGTTCAACAGTGATTTAATTAAACAGCAGCCTCTGCATGAAGCCATATCGCAATTTCCTATTATTTGGATGAATCGTGCAGCTCTACCTGACATATATATCTATAGAGAGAGATCTGTTCCAATTCCAGATAGAGAGTGAGCTTTTATAATGATTAGCTTTCTGAGATCTGGCTGCAGATCAGCTCTGTTATCAGCACTCGGCAGCGTTATTGTGCGCGTCTGAGGATGACAGACCCCATCAGATGAGGATTTTAGCACACGGACTGAGATAAGACCATGACTGACAGTCTCAACACCCAAGTCAAACCCAGCTTAAGAAGGAAACTTTGTCCGTCCAGCCTTGACATCAGAGAACAGACAAAAAAACGGTCCGGCGCGAGATCATTTCTTTTCTGAAATCTAAAGATATGATGATAAAAGCTTTGATACTCACTTTCCGAGTTCCCCACGAGCAGGTAAAGCCAGGTGAACAGGATGACGAAACTCAGAGACACCACCAGCAACTTCAGCTTCCCTCGGCAGGGGCAGAGCATCCTGGGATTGTGGAGGAGCGGCAGGGGAGTGGATGGAGCGATCAGGTCGGACTTACTCGAACACTGGTCTCCTGCAGCATCCTCTCTTCTGGAGAGAGAGAAAGAGGTGATAAAATATAGAGGGGGGGCTAATAATTCAGGAGGGAATACATATATATATTCTCCAAAATGGAAATGCAACCCAGACAGAAGTCACATGCTCAAAAAAGGTGGATACACAACCTGAAACACCACACAGCTGGAACACCTACTGTATCAGTGACAGAGCTCTACAATTCTACTGCTCCATGCATGTTTGTGTGTTAATTTTTGGTGAAGTATCATGCACAAAATGTTCCCACGATCTGACAGATATCACTGACATAAGTGCCATGCGAATGTGACAGCCCTAGACTCTGTAAATAGCAAGAAAGAGTCAGGGGGCCGATCAGAAAAGCAGGAAACACTCTCTGCCTGTCAGTCATTCTGTGATTGATATTAAGGAACTGGGATGGATTGCAGCAGCTGTTCACAAGCTTTCTTGAATTCTGTAAAGTTATGTAACTGTAAATTCCACACTTGAGACTGAACTATTAGCTGGTTTATAAAGGGATAGCTCACTTAAAAATGAGAATTTTGTAATCATTTACTCACTCTTTATTTGTTCCAAACCTGTTTGAGTTTCTTTCTTCTGTTGAACACAAATTAAGATATTTTGAAGAAAGCTGGAGACCTGTAACCACTGACTTCCAAGTCAAAATTATTAGCCCTCCAGTGAAATTTTTATTCTTTTAAAAATATTTCCCAAGTGCTGTACATTTTTAAATATAATATCATATAAATATAAAGACAGAACATAATATTTTTCTACTTATTTTGTAAGATAAAAGTTCAATTTAACAGTGGTTTGTTCTGCACAACATAAAAAAACGAATTCTTAAGGGAGCTAATAATATTGACCTCAAATTTGTAAAAAATAAAAATATAAAAACTGCTTTTATTTCAGAAAAAAAAAAAAAAAAACAATTAAGAGTTTCCCAGAACAAAAAAAAAAAAAAAAGGAAATACTGTGAAAATGTCCTTGCTCTGTTCAATATCACTTGGAAAACATTTGAAAAACAATACCAATTTCACAGGATGGCTAATAATGTCGATTGTATTTGTTTTTCCTACAATGGAAGTCAATGGTTACAGGTTTTCAGCTTTCTTCAAAATATCTTCTCCAGTGTTCAACAGAAGAAAGAAACTCAAACAGGTTTGAAACCACTTGACGAATAATAAATAGAGTACATTTTTATTGCTAAGTGAACTACCTTTTTAAGCGTTCCATCATCGAAAAATAACACACTGCACCTTTAAATATTTAGTAGCACTATCATTCAATAGTGTGGCTTCACTACACTGTAAAAATGGCTGTGATTTTAACAGTGATTTAAAAAGAAGGAAAAATGCTACAGTAAAAATATGTAACCTGAGTAACAGTAAGTTTCCTTAACATATACAGTATATATATATATATATATACTGTAAACCCCGCCTCTAAACCCAAGATGAGCAAATTATACAAAAATGTACGAATTGGCGTCAGATAGCATTGACTTTTCCGGGAATTCCCTGTGTAACACTTTTTATGCTTTTTTAAGCATAACCAAATGCGTGTGTTTTGTCTCTGTAACAAAGGATATGAGGTGTAGAATAGATGTTAGTACTTCAAAACATTGGTGTATTAACAATATAAATGAATGAAATCCGGTTGTTTACTGTAAAAATCAGAAATGTATTTTACGGTTTGTAACATATTTTTAACAGTAAACTGCTTATTTTACCATACATTTTATGTATTTTTTAATATCTATAAATAACTACATCCAATATCTATAAATAAAAGTGTAGTACTCTCAGCACCTTTAAAACCTAACCCAGAATCGATTCTCAAAATCTGATAATACACAAAAAAAAAAAAACATTCATTGGATTTACTAAGGGCGACACGGTGGCTCAGTGGTTAGCACTGTCGCCTCACAGCAAGAAGGTTGCTGGTTCAAGTCCTGGCTGGGTCAGTTGGCATTTCTGTGCGGAGTTTGCATGTTCTCCCCGTGTTGGCGTGGGTTTCCTCCGGGTGCACCGATTTCCCCCACAGTCCAAAGACATGCGCTATAGCTGAATTGAATAAACTAAATTGGCCGTAGTGAATGAGTGTGGATGTTTCCCAGCACTGGGTTGCAGCTGGAAGGGCATCAGCGCTGTGTAAAACATATGCTGGATAAGTTGGTGGTTCATTCCGCTGTGGCAACCCCTGATGAATAAAGGAACTAAGCCGATGGAACATTAATGAATGAATGGATTTACAAAATTTTTTTAAGGTACCTGCTTGTAAACAGTTTATATGTCCAACAAATTAAGTTGAACATTACAAAAAATTTATTTGTTTGTTTAAATTCAGCATATATAAATTGTTCGCAGCCAGTTACCTTAAAAATCTGATGATAAATCCAATGAATCATTTTTTTCAGTGCACATCACTTTACTTCAAAACACACATACACAATGCATTTCAAACTCCCTATAAACACGTCAGCGCGGCACAGCATATACTGCAGATATTGGTATAATAATAATAAATATTGATCCAGTGTTGTTTTCCCTCATTGTGCAGCTTTGTGTCAGCATTAAAAGCATTAGAGGTCTCGGGTCTAACTAAACTCTTGGCTTTTGGCTGATCAGTGTAACTCTCTGTAAGCCTCTCTGCGTGAGACTTTACGGCACACATTCATGTCTGTGTTCATGCCACGTGGGCAACATGACAGCCATTGTTGTTTACAGCACTCTTAATTAAAGAGCGAGCCGTGGGAGGCTTTCCATCAACCCAGCAGACGCAGATTAACCATGGGAAGAAAAAAAAAACTGAAGGAGTGAGAGAAAGGAGACTGTAAGAGAGACAAAATTGTCTTTGCTTCATTATGAGCTTAATTATTCATGCATCTCAATAATTAGACATACGATTGCAGGAAACAAGTGTGCATGCTGACAATAAGTATATACTTATATGTATATATACAGTTGAAGTCAGAATTATCGCCCCCCCCCAGTATATTTATGCCCCCAATTTCTGTTTAACGGAAAGAAGATTTTTTTAACACATTTCTAAACATAATAGTTTTAATAACTAATTTCTAATAACTGATTTCTTTTATCTTTGCCATGATGACAGTACATAATATTTTACAAGATATTTTTTAAAGATACTAATATTCAGCTTAAAGTGACATTTAAACGCTTAACTAGGTTAATTAGGCAAGTTAGGGTAGTTAGGCAAATCATTGAGTAACGATGGTTTGTTCTGTAGACAATCGATAAACAATACTGCTTAAGGGGGCTAATAATATATACCTTAAAATGGTTTTAAAAAAATTCAAAACTGCTTTTATTCTAGCCGAAATAAAACAAATAAGACTTTCTCCAGAAGAAAAAATATTATAGGAAATACTGTGGAAAAACTCCTTGCTCTGTTAAACATCATTTTGGAAATATTTGAAAAAGAAAATAAAGGAGGGCGAATAAATTTTACTTCAACTGTATATACTGTACAAATGGTAATGTATACAGCTTAGACAGAAGGTGTGCCAATAGATAATGTAAACATTACCGTAAAAAAATGGCGGCTGTTGTTGCCGGAATTTAACCGGTAAAAATACGGTACATGAAGGTAAAATACATTTCTAAATTTTACAGTATATTCTCATATTTTTACCGTATTAACTCTAATGTGCATAACTCAAGAGTATAAAAAAACTAAAAAGAACTATAGTAAAGTCAACAAAAAGCATAAAAAGTGCAATATAAGAGTGGTTTTGTGGTCCAAGGTCATACTGTATATGGCCTAGTCTGCTGTGATTGGTCCAGTGTTGGGGAAAGTTACTTTTGAAAGTAAAGCATTACAATATTGAGTTACTCCCCAAAAAAGTAACTAGTTGCGTTACTTTGTTACTTTTTATGGAAAGTAATGTGTTAAGTTACTTTTGAGTTACTTTTTCATACCTGCCTGAGGCTTGATCTCTTTCAGAACTTGCAGGGAGTTTTTTCTTTTTTTTTAAATAGAGGAGCTCTGCATTTAACCACACACTGTATAACCTACACCTTCATTTAACTTAAAAAAAAAAAAACATTAGAATAATGTTACCTTCTGAGAACTTCCTGACGCTTTACATACTGTATATACAGATTAATGAAAGTTGAAAGCAATGTGTTTGCTACTTTTGTATTTTTGTCTTATTACTTCAGTAAAATCACTGTCCATTGAGACAATCTCCTTTTCTTCCATGTGTTCAAAATAATGAGAATACTTCCATCACAGAAATGTAAGGCTCTGCCATCTTGGTTTCTGTCTTTACTCGTAGGGAGCTCATTCTCTAATTGAGTGTGATTCAATGTGATTACACTCATTTTAATTCAGCAATTTATTTTTTAAAAGCGTATTAATTAATCTAAAAAATAACTCAAGTAACATTTTTTAAAACGTAACTCAAATATTATTACTTAATTTTTTTTAAGTAATGCGTTACTTTACTCGTTACTTCGAAAAGTAATATTATTACGTAACTAGCATTACTTGTAATGCGTTACCCCCAACACTGGATTGGTCTACAGTGTACTTTGTGTGTTGGAAACCAAATCTGAATTTTAGCAACCACTGAGATCAACAGCACTATATTTACAACTTAGGTGCCTATATTGTTTACCATGCTAATATTCGGTCTAAAATGGCATGCAAGTATGACGTTCAAAACAATATGATCACTATTTAATATTGAGGTAAAATTGGTTTTATATTCGCACATTCATTCATTTCAACAGTGACACACCTCTATATTGTTTGTTTACCATTATATATATTTATTTTTCATTCATTCTTTCATTTTCTTCTCGACTTAGTCCCTTTATTCATCAGAGGTCGCCACAGCGGAATGAACCGCCAACTTATCCAGCATATGTTTTACGCAGGAGATGTCCTTCCCGCTGCAACCCAACACTGGGAAACACCTATACACTCTTGCATTCACACTCATACACTATGGCCAATTTAGCTTATTCAATTCACCTATAGCGCATGTCTTTGGACTGTGGGGGAAACCGGAGCACCCAGAGGAAACCCACGCCAACACAGGGAGAACATGCAAACTCCACCCAGAAATGCCAACTGACCCAGCCGGGGCTCGAACAAGCGACCTTCTTGCTGTGAGGCGATCGTGCTACCCACTGCGCCACCCTGACGCCCTCAACAGCACTACATGGATGTATATTCTGCAGTTTTTCCTGTACTGTGTAAAACTCTTTTATTGATAGTGGACAGTTTATTTGTGTGTTTGTTTGTGTGTGTGTGTTGTTTGTCTCTTAGCTTCTGTTGATCTGTCCTGTGCGACGGCCACTGTAACTGTCTGATAAATGATGTCCTTCATCGCCTGACTCTGCTGACACTGGCCTTTGTTTGTTTGTTCATTGTCTTCAATGCGCAGCTCTCTTCAACACTCAAGGCCATCCTGAGCTCTCCAGCGCTCGTTACCAAATTACATCCACCCACCCACACACACACACACACACACACACACACACTGCGTCTGCAAGGCACGCTCAAACTTGAGGAATAGATACCAACTGTGTATGGATGGTAGAAAAAAACATAGAAGCAGAAAAGATGCATAATGATTGCTAACAATTTACTTGTGTTCATAAGACCTTTATAATCATGATATGACACAAAATATGCATATATTTTAAGCACTCTTATGACAACTGATGTTAGGTGTCATTAGCTCTGTTATGTCATTTGTAATGCAAAGGTTACATTGTTTATGATGTCTTTATGTCAAAAACAAATACATCATAACTTGTCGATGTCTTTGTCATGACAGCTTGGCGTTACAAAGACAACATAACTTGTCATAAATCTGTCATGAACATGATTGTCATGAGGCCGTTATAATTGTGTCATGAACATTTTTTCTAATCACTTTTTACAGTGGAACAAAATGAATTTACCATAATAAAATTATCATTAAAAGTGTCATTACTCTGTCAAATAATCTTATGACACCGTAATTAAGATTTAATGACATTTAATGTAATTTTAATTACCAATTCAATTTGCACCACTGTAGTTTCCCAGTACTGGGTTGCAGCTGGAAGGGCATCCGCTGTGTAAAACATATGCCAGAATAGTTGGTGGTTCATTCCACTGTGGCCGCCCCTGATAAATAAGGAACTAAGCCTAAGGAAACCGCTGTAGTTGAAAAAATTTATGACACAATTATAGTGACCTCAATCATGTTTATGACAGATTTATGACAAGTTATGTAGTCGTGGTAATGTCAAGTTGTCATGACAACAACAAAGACAGGTTATGATGTATTTCTTATGTCAAGTTGTCATACGAAAGACATCTCAATGTCATCACTGCATTTAAAATGACATAACTGAGCTAATGACACTTATTTAGTCATAAGTGTTCATAAAATCTCCTTCACGTCACGATTATAAAGCTGTCAAGACATTCTTATGAACACCTCCTTCAAGTAAAGTATTCAACCCAGGCTCATTCTGAAAAACGTACCCCTATATACATTTCTGGAGAGCGCCCAATACATCCCAGGAGGTATGGTTTTTTTTTTTTTTTTGCAGTTTTTGTTTTCGTAAATCCACCAGAGGCTGCTGTGTACACTTTTTCAGATCTCAAATATCTCTCTCGAGTGCCATTCGCACCTGCTGTTCTCACGTGAATCCACCAGAGGCCGCTGTGGACTGACTGACTGACCGATCGATTGACCCACCCTCCTCCTTCCCTAAACCCAACCAATAGTGTTTTTAAAAGCACTGATTGACCCGCCCACCCACTTCCCTAATCCCAACCGATAGCGTTTTCAAAAGCAATCCAGAAAAAGTAAAGCTTTCGCGGCAGCCAGATTTTTTACCACATTCTCACCCTGTTATTTACTAATTGAATTTTTAGCTTGTTTTTGTCCTACCTGCTTTCTGGCGTAATGGCGAGCTAATGGACAAATTGGTAACAGCGGGAAAGCCGTCCATACTGAGGTAAGCGGTCAGCTGGTAAGCGCGAAAAGAAACAACGTCATACCACCCTTAGCGTTCGTTTTAAAGACGAAATGCAGCCATACGTACCTCTGGCTACATAATTCACGATCTCCAGAAATGTATATAGGGATACGTTTTCAGAATGAGCCTATGTTGAAAGTATTACCAAATGACCAAAGAAGCATTTGCAAATAATGTAAGTCTACTAATCTTGAGTCAGAGCAACGGGAGTTAGAATAAAGCGTAAATGAACTTGGTGTGAGTCTCTATAAACAGAGCGCAGTCCTGCGGACACGTAGTCGACCTTCATTAACAGGCCTTGCGAAACGAAACCTCAAGCAATTAACCCACAGAACAGCCTTTTTAAAACCAGCAACACGGCTGAAAACTCCTCTTCATTACACAGACAAAATTCACACTGACAGGGCTACAAAGAGGTTAACTGGAGAAAAAAATATTCAGCGACTGTCTCCTTCAGGCGTTTATAAAGTATAACTCAGTCATCCGTGATCCACCGATGACGCAGCGAAGCAATTTAGCTCTTTTAAAAAATGCCTCGTTCATCCATCAATATTTCTACATGGGTCAATGATGGGATTTTTCGGTATCCGGATATACTTATTTGTTACTCATACAGACAACAAATAGCACATCGAGCATAATCATAATCATTTTTTTTAAATAAAAAGTCTTCATTTTATTTAGCTGTTCTTTTTATCACGTTCCTTTGTGTGTTTCTGTTGTCATAAAACACACATTTAGTTATTAGCCGTGAAATTACATTTTATTTTTAGGTTACGGCTTGTTGAGAACTTGTGTTAAAATTGTGTAAATGACACAGAATTACAAACTATGAGTTACAAACTACTTTAGAAGCAATTTCATGACATCAAAAATACATTAAATTGCTTAATATAAGACAAATATTACAGAATTTAAACAGCAAACCAATAGTTCCTTGAACGTGTGTGTGTGCGTGTGTGTGTGTGTCCACTTGCCTACATATCTAAGAGGGGACACTGGTGTTGATATACACCCACTAGGGGACCTGAACCCAAGAGGGGACATTTTTTAGGGGACATTGTCCCTTCTTGGAAATGCCTTAAATCACGTTAAAATTAAGTGAAAAGGCCTCTGTTTTTATGTTGTTGTTTTTTTTTACCAAGAGGGACCTGGGTGTGTATGCGTGTGTGTGTGTGTGTGTGTGTGTTTATTTCAAATGCTGTAAAGAGTTGATGAGCACAAATTCATATGAGGCCACATCATGAAGGTATATACATGAGTAATTATATAGAAGCATAGATGCAGAACGATTGCTGACAATTTATTTGAAGGGGTGCTCATAGGACTGTAATAACACCTTTATAATCATGATATGACACGTCACATAAATATGAATGAGATTTAATGCATGCTTATGACAACTGTCCTTAAGTGTCATTAGCTCCGTTATGTCATTTGTAATGCAAAGGTTACATAATTTTTGATGTCTTTATGATACATCATAACTTGTCGATGTCTTTGTCGTGACAACTTTACATTGCCAAGACAACATAACTTGTCATAAATCTGTCATGAACATGATTGTCATGAGGCCGTTATAATTGTGTCATGAACATTTTTTCTAATCACTTTTTACAGTGGAACAAAATAAATTTGCCATAATAAAATTCTCATTAAAAGTGTCATTACTCTGTCAAATAATTTTATGACACCGTAATTAAGATTTAATGACATTTAATGTAATTTTAATAACCAATTCAATTTGTACCACTGTAGTTGAGGTTAAGAAAAATATTATTGGCATGTCATTTAGTTCAAGTGACCTCAATCATGTTTATGACAGATTTATGACAAGTTACGTAGTTGTGGTAATGTCAACGTCAAGACAAAGACAGGTTGCACTCAAAAAATGACATTTGTTATTTGTTCAAACTACTTATTTAAATTGAGTTGAAACAACACACACACACACAGACACACACACGCACACGCACACACGCACGCACGCACCCACGCACACACGCACGCACGCACACACACACACACACACACACACACACACACACACAC
>CAIGQV010019081.1:9505568-9525555 GCA_903798115.1 Danio jaintianensis | reverse complement strand
ATAATAATAATAATAATAATAATAATAATAATAATAATAATAATAATTCCTTAGATTTATATAGCGCTTTTCTGGGCACTCAAAGCGCTTTACACATTGGGGGGAATCTCCTCATGCACCACTCGATATATGTTATTTGCTCAATATAACATACTATGGAATGTCGCGACTGACCAATCAGAATCGAGTATTCCAGACAGCTGTGTAATTGAACATGCAAAATATTGATATCTTGGACACTTCAAAAAACATAGAATTTTTTTTATTATTATTATTTAGACTATTATTTAGAGCGCTTTTTAAGAATATTCACATTGTATTTGCAGCTGCGTTTATAACAGTACCAGATGCTAGGAGATTTAACAGGGCTACTACTAAAATTCAGTGGTACATGTATGTATTTTTTATTATTAATATTAACAAAGTAACTGTAATAAGTCTGAGTTTTTCTCTGTTGATTTTAATCTATTAACCAGCGTTTAGTAATGAGACTTCATTGTAAAGTGTTACCCATTATATCTTATCATCCTTTTGCAATTTAATATGGTTGAAGCATTTGTTTCCTCTGAAAATATACAATAGAGCAATACACTTTTTTACAATACACAGTGATTTAAGGTGTAATAAATAACATTAATTTACTGTTTAAATTACAGTAATTTAAGGTGACATCATTACACATGTTCACTTACTATAGTAAATACATGGATAATTACACATTCTAACTCCAGCCATACAATAAGTACATTTATTTAATTAATTAATATTACTCCGTAGTTAAATTAGCCATAGCATTAAGCACAACATTTAAATAGGAACAAACTAGAAGTCACAGCATCACCACATTAACATATGACTACTCTCACTTAAATATTAACCTATTCAGCAACAGTGTAATCATAAAAAGGTCAGTGACAATGACTGATATGTAGGTTAAGATATAGGTTAATTTGTGAAATCGTAGTAGGTCAGTTGAGAAATCTACTGTACACATGCACAAGCAGTTTATATACTGTATGAGAAAGAGTTGACTGAAATAAATAATGATCAGAGGTTTAGACCGCCGCCAGAGAAACCTACATGTACCAACTGGTGCAGTCTATATGCTTTACTCAGCAGTTCTTTTCTTTGAGCTAGGCCTATTTCTGACATATTGGGGTTTCATTCACTGTATACAGAAACAAACTGAACAGACAGAAACTGATAGAGTTCTATTTATAGTGCAAAAGACATGTTATTTTCAATTCATAGGTGTCATAGATGAGGCACGTTGGTGTCCACATAAAATCAAAATGCGCAAAAGTAAGGCTATATACAAGACTCTGCAAAAATGAGTACACATCATTGAATATGAATGAATAGTTTCATCAATTTCTCAGTGAATATAGGTCATATACAGTATTTTGGTGCATTTGAACAAAACAGATGTATTAAACAGATGTATTAGTCACTGAATGTCTTTAGAAATAGAAATAACAATTTAAAATCGTGGGAAATATTGCAAAAAAAAAGTACAAACTACGAAATTGTATATATATTTTTTGTTTCTCTTGATTTTTATTTATTTATTTTTAATATTTTTCTATAACATATCAATTTGGGCGACTAATTTTTGGACCGTTATCGTAAGTTATTTTGTTAGATAAGCTCCAGATTTGGCTTCAGTACTGACTAATCTAATGTATAAGCACAAATATAATACTGTAAAGCATCCTATAGAAAATATTAATCTAAATGAGAGATTTGTGAGGGGTGTATTCATATATGTTGAGCACTGTACCTACAAAGATATTACAAGTAAATAAAGTACCGGTTTTAATGTTACTTTATTGTTCCAAACTGCATAAATGTCAGTCAGTTTAATGGTTTGGACTTTGATTTTACCATAAAATCCTTAAATAGATATGTTATTAACCATTTACTGATCACTTAGCATAGTTTCACATAATCAGTATTTTTATTTTTAGATTGTATTAGATACTGTTGGAATGATATGACAATTATATACAGTTGAAGTCATAATTATTAACCATCCTCTTTTTTCTTTTTCAAATATTTCCCAAATGATGTTTAACAGAGCAAGGAACTTTTCACAGTATTTCCTATAATATTTTTTCTTGTTTTATTTCAGCTAGAATAAAAGCAGTTTTTAAGTTTTTTTAAACCATTTTAAGGTCAATATTATTAGCCCCCTTAAGCAATATTTATTTTCAATTGTCTGCAGAACAAACCAGTCATACAATAACTTGCCTAATTACCCTAACTTACCTAATTAACCTAGTTAAGCCTTTAAGCTGAATACCAATACCTGAATACCACCTTATGCCAAGTAAAATATTACGTACTGTCACAGAACTTAGTTATTAGAAATTAGCTATCAATGTTAGAAATTACAGTATGGCGACAACAATAATCGCAAATATTCAGCCTACTGTAAATTATCTACAGGCTACTGTATGCATTATAGCTGTAATCTTCCCATAATGTTACTCAAGGACAGTCTGGTCGAGTTTTGTGTTAACATATCTTTTCTTTCAAGGTCTTAAAAACGAAACAAAACATTACTTGTAACCTCCGTGGCCTTCAGTGTTTGGAAACACTCATTATTTTTGTGACTGTGTTGTGAACTTATAATCTCTGTGCTGTTCAAGGATGCCAACCCTGTCTTGCAAATTAATCAGTGCGCCAAATTCCTCCCAGCTTCACCTCCATACTGAAAACCAGTGACTCGGGTTAGAAATGTCCATTCATTTAGTGCATTCAGGGGTTTTTTCACCAGCAGAAGAAACATATAGTGTCTGAATGAATCATCGATCAACTCTGAAGGTTCATCAGCAAACAGATATTTCTTTCATTTTAAAAAAAGTACTAGAAAACAACAGATGAGGAGGGTCATTTCAGATCAAACTAGAGATAAAATAAATTGATGAAGCAAATTTATTTCAAGCGTTAAAAGATGAGCTTCCTTTGAAATTCCTCAGAAATGTCTTGCTTTACATCAGTTGCGCGCACTGAGGAAATCCAGGCTGAACTCAAAGCTCTTTTTAAGTCAGGCAAGCCAGCGTGAAGTCACATGACAAAAGTCCACACAGCTAATGACAATTAAAATGTAAATCATTAAGCCGTTGTCTTAAACATTACCATTCAAATGGTTACACAGGCCGACTGGGTGACAGACTAACCTGCTTTCTTCACCAAACCACACACACACACACTTGTACAGGTATCTTTATTGGGACTTCCCATTGACGTAATGACTTTTGTACTGTACAAACTGTATATTATATCTCCCTACCCCTAAACTAAACCCTCACAGGAAACAATCTGCATTTTACATTTTCAAAATACTTTATTCTGTTTGATTTATGAGCCGTTTTCCTCTAAAGGGATCAAAACTATTCCACAAAAGGTCAAAAAAGGTGGTATTGCTTTACTTTGTGTACAATGTAAGGAATACAAGGTGCGCACACACACACATTGTGGTATCTTTATTGGGACTTCCCATTGACAAACTGATTTTTATACTGTACAGACTGTCAATTATATATTCCTACCCCTAAACAAAACCCTCACAGAAAACAATCTGCATTTTATATCTTGTATTTTCAAAATACATCACTCTGTTAGATGTATAAGCCATTTTCCTCACGGGGATCAAAACAATTCCACATAAGGTCAAAATTGACTGGTATTTCTATAATTGGTGGGACATTTGGTCCCCACAATATAAGGAATACAAGGAACACACACATACACACACGCAGGCACATGCGCACACTTAACTAGCAATTTAAATTAGAACATACCATTGACTTCTTCTGTTTTCATACAATTATAAATTAAAATATATCTAACCTAAAACGTAATGTGCATTTGGATTTTTATAATAAAAATAACATCATATTGGGGGTATTTGTAAATTATTTATTTTATTCATGATATATACTACTGGTCTTTTCTGTTTTTTTGTTTATATTTTTATTTTTTATAAAAATTAAAAACATAAATATTATAAAATGTCTCTATTTTTTCCACACATTTTTAAATTCACATTTTTTTTATTCACGTGAAGCTTAATTTTCAGAAGCCATTTAATACAGTAATCAGTGTCATGACACTTCAAAAATAAAATGGGACAACTTATTTATTATTTCTAATTTAACAAACATATTTGTTTTTTCGTTGCTCTTTTGATAAGAAAAAAATCACAATTTTCACTAATAATTTTATTACAGCATTAATAAAAATGAGGGCGTCACGGTGGCGCAGTGGGTAGCACAATTGCCTCACAGCAAGAAGGTCACTGATTCGAGCCTTGGCTGGGTCAGTTGGCATTTCTATGTGGAGTTTGCATGTTCTCCCTGTGTTCGCGTGGGTTTCCTCCAGGTGCTCCGGTTTCCCTCACAAGTCCAAAGACATGCGCTATAGGTGAATTGGGTAAGCTAAATTGTCTGTAGTGTATGTATGTGAATGAGTGTGTATGGATGTTTCCCAGTGATGGGTTGCAGCTGGAAGGGCATCCGCTGCGTAAAACATAAGCTGGATAAGTTGGCGGTTCATTCCGCTGTGGCGACCCCAGATTAATAAAGGGACTAAGCCGAAAAGAAAATGAATGAATGAATGAATGAATGAATGAATGAATGAATGAATAATAAAAATGAATGAAATATGAATGATTTCTGAAGGACCGTGTGGAACTGAATGGTAATTCAGAGTAATAAATTGATTTTTTTAAAAAATAAGTAAATTATTATTATTATTTTTTTTACGATCAAATAAATCCAGCCTTGTTAAGAAGAAGAGACTTTTTTCAAAAAACATAAAACAAATCTTGATTAGTGATATATTAGATAAACTTATGCAAAAATGAAACATACAGTGCTCATTGAAATATCTAAAATAATTCATTCATTCATTTTCCTTTGGCTTAGCCCCTAAATTCATCAGGGGTCGCCACAGCGGAATGAACCACCAACTTATCCAGCATATGTTTTACACAGCGGATGCCCTTCCAGCTACAACCCAGTACTGGGAAACATCCATACACTCTTGCATTCACACTCACTCATACACTACGGCCAGTTTATTCAATTCACCTATAGCGCATGTGTTTGGACTGTGGGGGAAACCGGAGCACCTTGAGGAAACCCACGCCAACATGGGGAGAGCATGCAAACTCCACACAGAAATGCCAACTGACCCAGCCGGGACTCGAACCAGCGACCTTTTTGCTGTGAGGCGACAGTGCTAACCACTGATGATATATAATGATATATTAGATAAACATATGCAAAAATGAAACATGCTGTGCTCATTAAATATCTAAAATAATACTTTTTTTTTATTTTTTATTTTTCTTTTTTGAATATTATTTTAAATAACGAAAATCCTTCCCTAAACCCAACTAATAACGCAAATGTAAGAGAAAAGTGTTAATACGTAGTATTACATTGCTTTTATCTCTGTTGTGGAAGTGTGCTTCACTGGACTCAAACTCGAGTGCTCGGTATCACAATTACAACATTGTACAATGCGAGCAACCAAGCAAACTGACCACACCAGTAAAGTTCATTTAGAGTTAGATAGGTGAGTCATACGTATTCGATTATAAATTATAGACACAATTAAGCTGTTTTGTGGTATTTATTTGGTGTTATGCAAAGAACTAAGCACTAAAATAGCAATTTTTCACAAATAATATGTTCTTGTAAATATCATTAGTGTGAAAAGGAACAAAAGTTGTTGGCGTCAAACTTAAAAAAAAAAAATTGACAAAAATCCTAGATGGCAAATGACTAAAAACATAGTAGCATAGTATAAAGCTTTAAAATGACAATTAATCAATATTAATTCTAAATATCTGACAAGATTTTTCTAGTAAATAAACTACACTGTAAAAATGCTTCATTCCACATAATCAATTTGTGTTGGGACAACATGAAGGAATTAAGTTAACTTATTAGTTTTTACAAATTTAAGTGGGTCGAACGTAAAACAATTAAGTTGTCCCCAAAGAAATCAAAAACTGTGTTGTTTCAGCTCACTTTAAATAAGTTGAACAAACAGCAAATGTCATTTTTTGAGTGTATTGTTATATTGTAGTTTCCAAAAAGTTTCCTCCAATAATACCCAGAAGTAACACAACCCCCTCACACAAAAAGACCTTAACTTAAATGCAACCTTGTTAAGAAAAGACTTTTCTTATGTTTATGTTTTATATTTATGTTTTATGTTTTTTCAAAAACATAAAACAAATCTTAATGATATATTAGATAAACGTATGCAAAAATGAAACATACTGTGCTCATTAAATATCTAAAATAATACTTTTTATATTATTTTTATTTTTGATATTATTTTAAATAACGAAAATCCTTCCCTAAACCCAACTAATAAAGCAAATGTAAGAGAAAAGTGTGATTACGTAGTATTACATTGCTTTTATCTCAAAAGTTGTTGGTGTCAAACTTTTTTATTTTTTTGGACAAAACTTCTAGATGGCAAATGGCTAAAAACATAGTATGAAGATTTAAAATGACAATGAATCAATATTAATTCTAAACATCTGACAAGACTTTTCTAGTAAATAAACTACACTGCAAAAATTGCTCCACACAATCAATTTATGTTGGGAGAACATGAGAGAATTAAGTTAACTTATTAGTTTTTACAAATTTAAATGGCTCAAACATAAAACAATCAAGTTCTCCCAACAAAATCTCAAGAATTGTGTTGTTTCAGCTCATTTTAAATAAGTAGTTTGAACAAGCAACAACAACAACATAAAAAAAATCAGAGTGTAGTTTCATCCAAAGTTTCCTTCAATAATACCCTGAAGTAACACAACCCCCTTACACACACAAAAGACCTTAACTCAGCAAACACAACACACCCATTAGACAGCAAACACACACACACCTTCACACACATTCAAGTGCTGTAAAGCCCAAGCCTCTCTGTACCACACTGCAACATGTACACAGAGGACAAAAAGGAGCAAAAGTGGGACAATACCTCGCGCTACAATGGCAGACAGACTCATATCACCAGGGAGAAAAGAGGAAAAAAAGCAAGAAAAAGGAGGCAGATACACAAAGCCAGCATTGAGAGAGCTAAAAGAACACACTTATCTTCACCTCTGCTCAGAGCCAAGGCCGAATCTCTCTCTCCTTCTCTTCTATGTTTTCTGTCCGCCGCTTTGACGAAGCTCGGCCAGACAAATAAAGTCACCGTGCAGGACATGCATGAGATTTTGAACTAGCAGCAAACTTTGCACCGCTCTCTACCTGTGTTGATTCATGTGTGTCTGTGAGGGAAGGAGGGAAAAAAAACTCCTCCTCCTTTTTCCCTCCACCTCTTTTCCAACGTGCCACGGCAGGTTTATTCATCAAACATTAAAGACGTTTAAAAGAGCTAATAAAAGTAACAAGAAAATCACTGTAAAAACCACACAATTCCTTCATGTCGTCCCAACACAAATCATTAAGTTTACCATATATATTTGTTACAATTTTAAGTTGATTGAACATAAAATTAAGATGTCCCCCTATAAAAAAAATCTCAAGAATTGTGTTTCAGCTCATTTTAAATAAGTAGTTTGAACAAAAAATATTTTTCTGATTGTACCAATAAGGATAACAATCAGTATAAAACATTAATGGTTTATTTTTTTTAATTCATATTAGCTCTGAATATAATATACTGTAAACTGTGTTTTAAAGGTCCCATGAAATTTAATTCAAGCTGTTTGTCAGGGTTCTGCCACTCCAGTCTTGTAAATTCTTGTTTTGGTGGCAGAGTCCAGACACTAGTTTTGTCTTGTCCTGTATGTTGTGCTCGGCTCGAGTTTTCTCGGGTCGAGCACTCATTTTGTCATTGTGTCTCTGTATAAGCGCCGTCGTGACCGCCCTCAGGCCATGCGCACTCCTGCTTGTCTACTATATAGTCTAGTTGGTTTCGGTTTCGGTTGGCGCTGAGATGAAACATGCACGTTGCTTGTGTGAGCGCACGGTAAGGTGTTTTCATTTATCGTGTGCTCGTGTCTTGCGCCTGTTTATGTTTGTGTTGTCTAAGCCCGGGGCTCGGTGTTTACATTGTGGCCGCGTGCTTTAGTGGTGTGAACACGCGGTTAATGAGTTCTCTCATTGGCTGCGTGTTCTAGTCTTGTTTCATGTGAGCACATGGCTTGTGTTGTTTCTTTGTGTCATGTGCTCTCCTGTCTATTGTCTAGTCCCACCCTCCTTGTTAACCCATTATTAGTTTATCCTGTTCACCTGTCTGTTTGTTAATAATTTCTGCTTATATTCTCCTCATGTCTCCTGTCCTGTGCCAGTTCGTTGTCGTTTATCGCCCTGTCGTGTTTTCCAGTCCTGATCCCTGCCAACCTGCCCAGTCAAGTTTGTTTGTTTTGTTAATGTTTTCCCCCTCGGGGTAGTTTGTTTTGCATTTTATTTTATTTTTATTATTAATAAACCCATTTTTAGTTTCTGCAATTGAGTCCTCGCTCCTTTCCCCACCCACCAACCGTGACACTGTTAGATGTTAGTATCAGTATTGTTAGTTTCTAAGATCTATAAGCTAGTGTGCTCCAAAACAGTGACAAAATTTGCGTTAGGAGATATAAAACCGATATAAACATGTAAAGCTTGTAGTTTGTCACTTCCGCCTAAATGGATCAACCTTTTTATTCACGTCACCTCATACTTCAGTTTCTCATCAAATCATAACCAATCAAATGCTCTCTAGTATCTGATATGCCCCGCCCCCTTCAAGACACTTCTCATTTGCTTTTCATTTGATGCGTTTGAGCTCAACCACTCTCACTGGCAGAGCGGATAATGTAATCAGTTATTAGTTATTAAATCTTCTTTCCGTTAAACAGAAATTGGGGAAAACAATATACAGAGGGGCTAATAATTCAGGAGGGCTAATAATTTAGACTTCAACTTAATATAAACTATAATTATTCTCAATTCTCCCTCTCGCTCTTGCCTTCTTTTGCTGTCTTTTTAGAATGAGATTTCAGACTATAGTAGCAAACATTGATTGGCTTTACCTGAATCACTTCATGTGTGCCTGAGAGGGAAGGATGAAAAAAAAACCCTCTTCCTTCAGTCCGTTCACCTCTTTCCTAGCGTGCCACGGCAGGTTTGAGTCTCACATTGGGATCAAAGGCACCTCACAGCCTCTCTCTTTTACTCCAAACCCGTCTTTATGCTCTAAAGTGTATTGTAATTGCCTTTAAAGTGACTCCAACGCTGACTCTGCCATGACGGAAGAACCTTCAGCTCGTCTTTGTGCCTTGGCTACACCTGATTTACTAAACCTCCTGACATCCAATGGCTCATTCACTCTCACTCCTCCTCCTTTACACAGAGATGACTGGCAAATACTTGGGAGAAAGAAAGAGGGGGGGGAAGGGTGTCATCTTCCAAATAACTGTTGCTGCATGACAAAAGACAGCTAGTGCAGGAATGCAGGAGTCTTTCCACTGACCTGCAGCACAGACACACACAGACTCTAATCAAGACAATCAAAACAGCGCTTTTTGTCATTCACTTTACTCTCATTAGAAGCTCTCATCCTAGCAGACGGGATAGAGAGTCTCTTAATGAAAAGCATCATTGAGAGAATCAGGCTCATTGGAAATACAGTTGAAGTCAGAATTATTAGCGCTCCTGAATTATTAGCCCCCCTGTATATTTATTTCCTCAATTTCTGTTTAACGGAAAGAAGACACATTTATAAACACAATAGTTTTAATTGCTAATTTCTAATTTCTGATTTCTTTTATCTTTGCCGTGATGACAGTACATAATATTTTACTAGATATTTTTCAAGAGGCTGGTATTCAGCTTAAAGTGAGCTTTAAGGGCTAAATTAGGTTAATTAGGCAAGTTAGGGTAATTAGGCAAGTTATTGTATAACGATGGTTTGTTCTGTAGACAATTGAAAACAAATATTGCTTAAGGGGGCTAATAATATCGACCTTAAAATGATTTTTAAAAAATGTAAAACTGCTTTTATTCTAGCCGAAATGAAACAAATAAGACTTTCTCCACAAGACAAAATATTATAGGAAATACTGTGAAAAGTTCCCTGCTCTGTTAAACAACGTTTGGGAAATATTTGAAAAATAAATACATTGTTCCGGGTGCATTTGGTTGCACGTTTCAGATAACAAATCCACTAGAGGGCGCTGTCTAAATTTTTTGCGAAACTTAGGGTATATTTTGTTGGATGTTTCAGATACACGTCCTTGTTATACACGTCCACACGATGGCAGGGCTTGTTATACAGATCAGCTAGCGAACAACCAACCAAAACCCTTCTCTAAACCCAACTAATAATATTTTCAAAAACAAATGTAAGAGAAAAGTGCTATTAAGTAGTATTACATTGCTTTTATGTCTGTTGTGAAAGTGTACTTCACTGTACCCAAACCCGAGTGCTAGGTATCACAATTACAACATTGTACAATGTGAGCTACCGAGCAAACTGACCACACCAGAAAAGTTTATATAGAGTTACGTTGTCAAACTTATTAGATTATAAATCATAGACACCGTTAAGCTGGTTTGTGGTATTTATTTGGTGTTGTGCAAAGAACTGCACTAAAATAAAAATTTATCACCAGTGATATGTCCCTGTAAATATCATTAGTGTGAAAAGGAACAATAGTTGTTGGTGTCATACTGCCCCTAGTGTTCATTTTACCTAGAAACGGCAGTCAAATGTATGTTTAAGCACTTTTTTTTTGCTGTTTTACAAAAAAAGTAGGCGTGTTGAGATAATTATTGTTATGACGATTTACACACTTCTACTGTGAAGTTAAATGATGTACGGTATTTGAGATGGCAACGGAATGAATTAGATAAAGAAAGTGTGAAATGCTTTATAATAAGGTCTCAATAGCTAATGGGTTTACGTTTATAATGTAAAAAAAATTCCCCTATCTAATATATGTATAATATTAATTAATAATAAATACTAAACCAATTAAAATGCATACATTATTTAAACCCAGTTAATAATATATTTAATAACCTAATATAAATAATAAAACATGATTTAAAGTTGGTTACCCTATATTTTAAATTGATATGGTTACAGTGTCATTACATACAATATAATGCTATAATAATGTAAATGTCTGGTGTCTACACAAACTTTGGGCCAAAACACATTTGACTGGGTTGATTTGTTGGGTAAACAACTAGCTGCCTACTGATCTCATTCTTAATCTTTAAGGGACATGTTCTTTAAGTGTTATAGCCAGACAGGATGAAAATTTTGCTATCTAAAAATCATACATTTAGTTTGAACGACATTCTCTTCACAATCGTAAGACAAACCAACAGCTCTCACATTGAAAACAAAAGCTGCTACTCTCAGAATTGTTTTCCTTTTTTACACTTATATATAAATAGTATGAACCTATTTTGCGATATTAAATGAAAAGTTCAGAAAACCTTCTATATACAAATGTCTTACCATAGAGATTCCCCTTAAAGAAATCAGAAATCAGTGGATAAAAGAGACAGATTAAAACAGCAGGTGTCTTCACACGTGTATCATCTGCTTGTGATCCAAAAGACCAAAACACATCTTAAGACCAGTGTAAACAAGGCCTAAAAGACACTTTTAGAAAAGACAAACGCATGTTTAACATCACTTATGTGTGAAGTTGAACATGACAGTGACAAAGCTAACGCTGCATACACTTTGCAAATTTTCTGGCAATCTCTGGCGGCTGTTTAAATAGTTGGATTCAGACTAGCACCAGCCCACAATGTTGCAGCTGACCCCTTTCTTTGAAACATCATATTTACTCAATACTATTGAGCCAATCAACCAAACAATCATTCATTCATTCATTTTCTTTTCGGCTTAGTCCCTTTATTAATCTGGGGTCGCCACAGCAGAATGAACCGCCAACTTATCCAGCATATGTTTTACGAAGTGGATGCCCTTCCAGCCACAACCCATCACTGGGAAACATCCAAACACACTCATTCACACTCATACACTACGGACAATTTAGCTTACCCAATTTACCTAAAGCGCATGTCTTTGGACTTGTGGGGGAAACCGGAGCACTCGGAGGAAACACGGGACCAAACAATCCAATCTAAGAAATTAAATCTCAACACGCGCATTAAGCATCCATTCAGCAATATCCGGTAGTTGTTAGATTGTTTAGCTGATAATCAGAGATCGTTGTTTTTCCTTTGAGAGGAAACCTTGACTATGCAACTTAATGCAAGAGTTGGTCTGCCTCTGATCTGCTCAGGATAAGATGACTGTTTAATGAATGTTTGATAAGTTAACACCTCGTGTTTTCTGCTCATTAAGGAAGTAAAGGTCACTGGAGAAGCCTGGGGTGGTATCTGAGAGGTGTGACAGAAAACCAAGACACCATGGAGAGAGATGGACTAATCTGTTACTCAAAGGGGAGTCCTTGTGCATTGGAGAGCATTGGGTTTCTCTAACAACTGTTTAATCCACATTCAGACGCACACACGCACACAGCTATCTTAATGGGGACTTCCCATAGACATAATGACCTACCCTACCCCTCAACCCAAACCTGTTTACATCTTACCAAATACTTTATTCTATGTGATTTAAGCGTTTTCTTCATGGAGACCAAAAAAATAAGAATAAAAAAATCTCCCCACAAGGTCAAAATTTAAAAAAGTACTGGTACTGCTATATTTGTGGGGACACACACACTACAACAACAACTGACTGAAACTAATACACCAAAAACACAATGAATATTAATGTATAAAAAATATAGTGTGTGAAACAAATGAAAGCACCTCCAGTTCATATTACATTTAATAATGTATTTTAGTCTTTACTGTGTCTACTTGGTTTTAATTTAATTGTATTTATTTCATTAGTTTGTTTGGCAGGGACTGTGTACATATAGCATTGCTGCAAATGCATCAGAATTAGCCAAAAAGCTATTTTTTTTTATCTGTTGTCCCTAGAGAGATGTTAAAATTGTCATCCTAAAAACACTACAAAAATGATACAATGAATCAAGCATAACTAAGAAGCACTAAAATGGACATAGTTAAATAAATCCTAATAAATATAATGTGTATAAATACAATAAACTAAAACATCTTAAGGAGATAAGAGTTGTTAAAACATATTTAAACAGCAAATCATTAAGATGGCAGGTACAAGTGGTAACATGATAGGATTAGGGGTAGGTACATGCAAATAAGCAACACAGGCTCATTCTGAAAACATAGCCCTATATACATTTCTGGTGATCGCGAATTATGTAGCCAGAAGTACGTATGGCGGCATTTCGTCTTTAAAATGAATGATACGGGATGGTATGATGCCGTTCCTTTCCGCGCAAGCAGCTGACCGCTTACCTCTGTATGGACGGCTTTCCCGCTGTTACCAGTTTGTCCAGTAGCTCGCCATGTACGTAGGCGGACTTGAGACGCAAAGAGGAGTTGACCATGACGACGGGGTTCGAGTCCGGCGAAGAACGGTTCCAGAAAGCAGGTAAGACAAAAACAGAGTCCAAAAAATTAAATAAACAAGTAAATAACAGGGTGAGGATGTGGTAAAATCTAAATATGGGGTAAAAATCAGGCGAGGGCTTTTCGTTTTCTGGATTGCTTTTTAAAACTGTCGGTTGGGTTTAGGGAAGTGGGTGGGCGGGTCAATCTGTGTTTTCGAAAACACTATTGGTTGGGTTTAGGGAAGGAGGAGGGTCGGTCTCTGGTGGATTTACATGAGAAGAGCAGGCACGAATGGCACTCGCGAGAGAATTGTGAGATCTCAAAAAGCGTACACAGCGGCCTCTGGGGGATTCGTGAAAACAAAAACTGCAAAAAAAAGTACCTCCTGGGATGTATTTGGTGCTCTCCAGAAATGTATATAGGGGTACGTTTGCAGAATGAGCCTGGGTTGCGTGATGACATGTCTGATGTGTTATAAGCCAGTTCTTTAGATGTTTTTGGAACAGATTATATGTGGTCAGTTCAGGGAGCACTGAATTACATTTATATAATTACAAAATATTTTTTTATAATGTAATGTTTTATAATTACATCATAATTTTGTGACAGAATTTGTGACAGAATAGTCAGAATTAATTTATAAAAGATTATCCTTCCATCACAAACATAGAACATCTAAAAGTTACAACCCAGGCTCATTCTGAAAACCTACCCCTACATACATATCTGGAGACATTTCTTACATTTTTGTTTTCGCGAATCCACCAGAGGCTGCTGTGTACGGTTTTTGAGATCTCAAATTTCTCTCGCGAGTGCCATTCATGACTGCTGTTCTCGTGTAAATCCACCAGAGGCCACTGTCGACTGACTGACCGATCGACTGATCCACCCTCCTCCTTCCCTAAACCCAACCGACAGTGTTTTCAAAAACACTGATTGACCCGCCCACCCACTTCCCTAAACCCAACCGACAGTTTTATAAATCAATCCAGAAAAACAAAAGCCTCGCCTGATTTTTACCACGTTTTCAGATTTTACCATCAACCTCGTCGTCTTGGTCAATTCCTCTCTGCGTCTCAAATCTGCCGACGTACATGGCGAGCTACTAGACAAACTGGTAAAAACGGGAAAGCAATGGTAAGCGCGAAAAGGAATGGCGTCATACCGCCCCGTAGCGTTCATTTTAAAGATGAAATGCAGCCATACGTACTTCTGGCTACCTAATTCGCGATCTCCAGAAATGTATATAGGGCTACGTTTTCAGAATGAGCCTATGTTGAAAAGTTATTATTACTATTAGTAGCAGCAGTAGTATAAATTGACCTTTTTAAAGGAATTTCACACAATGTCAACTTTTTTGGTCAGCACATTTTGCAAATATATAAATAAAAGTAACACTTAAATCTTTATTTTATTACATTTTCTAATATAAATGAAAGTAAGATAACCTGTAAGCATTTCATTTTTTTTTCAGTAATCAAAATTCTTAGTCATTTACTTTTTGGAATTCACAAATATTAAGGAATTACAAGAACAGAAGCACTCTAAAATGAATCAGTGAAACACACAAACTCAAACTTGCATTGCTCACATGCGTGGCACCACTCGACGCGTTGGCACATATGTGTTTATGCCTGTGACAGCTGCGTATTCTTATCCCTGTGAACAAAATATCACAATCTCTGTGACGAATTCACTGAAAAATAATGGCTGTAGAAACCCCGAGCTTAGCATTTAAAGCCTAATCTCTGCTTTAGCCATTGTGTTCGGGATAAACACTGAATCATCGGAGAGTTTCCGCTGTTGTCCGCTACTACATCCGCTAAAACGACATCTGCCATGTGAAATTTCTCACTATTTCCTTTACAATCTCTTCATCGGCCCCAGAATAGAGATTTTATGACTCATGACGTTCTGTAGGAAATGTTAACAATGCCAGCCAGCAGTAAAAACACTCTAATCCTCCTCCCTGAGTGCGAACAAACTCATGAGTGCTGTCAGAACAGACTGCTTTGACATGACCACCAAAAAAACCTGCAAAAAATACAATACCGAGTGCACCCCGATGGATTTACATGGGTCAAGAGGTCGAAAAAAGTCTTCAAAACAAGCTTCACTTGGACTCCCAAATGGCTGATGGGAAGAGAATGTTGCATGAGGACCATGAGGTGTTGTTATGGGTCAAAGCGAAAATGATCGATACTGGCACGCACACACACATGTTGGTATTGGTGGTTTACAGGGACTCTCCATAGGCGTAAGGCATTTTATACTGTTAAAACCGCTTATTATATTGCCCTACCTCAACCCTACCCCTAAATCCAGCCCTTACTGGAAACCTGTGGCAAAATTTGCATGTCAAAAGAGCCCAGTATGATTTTGAAGCATTTTGAATTGCAAGGATATCAGCCATGTCCTCGTAAACCGCCGCGATAGAGCACACTGAAAAAAATAGCTGTAAAATTTACAGTAATACTTGCAATTTTGGTAAAACTACAGCACAGTAGTCATTGTTAATTTACAGTGTGCTTGTAAATTTTGCCAGTAATACTGTAAAAATTGCAATCCAGGCTCATTATTGATACGTACCACTGCATACAGTTCTGGACAGAGCGAAATACATCCCAGGAGGTACTTTTTTTTGCAGTTTTTGTTTTCGCGAATCCACCGTTATACGCTTTTTCAGATCTCAAAATTCTCTCTCGAGTGCCATTTGCACCTGCTCTTCTCGAGTAAATCCACCAGAGGCCGCTGTCGACTGACTGACTGACTGACTGACTGATGGACCGACCGATACGTAGCTCTGGCTGCATAATTCGCACTGTCCAGAAATGTATACGGGGGTACGTTTTCACAATGAGCCTGTGTTGAAAAATTGCCAGTAATACTGTAAAATTTACAAGCGCACTGTAAATTAACAATTACAATTGTGCTGTAAAACTACACAGTGCACTTGTAAATTTTACAGTATTACTGGCAACCAAAATTGCCTGTAATACTGTAAATATTACAGCAATTTACAACTGTCACACCCATGTCATTATACCAAAAAAACTTGTAAACCACCAAAACCAGCACACACACACACACACACACACACACACACACACACACACACACACACACACACACACACACACACACACACACACACACACACACACACGTGTTGGTTGATGGATTGAGAAGACTCTCCATAGGCATAATGTATTTTATACTGTAAAAGACGCTTACCCTACCCCTAAATCTACCCTCACAGGAAACCTGTGGCAAATTTTGAAATGTGAAAAAACCCTGTTGAGTGAGATTTTGAACAATTTAAATTAACGAGGACACAAGGCATGTCCCCATAAACTTGTCCCCATAAAACAACATTGTAATACCAGTAATACCAGTAATACAAATTTATGTCCCGGCAAATCCACACACACACACACGTAAAACTGATAGCAAACTGACAATTTATGTAGTCCTGACAAGAGGAGGATGAGAAGCAGCAGAGGCTGGTTTAAGGGTTAGCCGACTTTCCGAGGGCTGTCTGTCTTCTGTCTGCGGTCACCCCAATCTCCAGCTCCAGACAGCTTTTCTAAATAGAGTTTTAGCCAATCGCAGCGTCAGCAGCTTGCATCACGGACGCTGAGTGTATCTAAGACCTCAGACATGACTAAAATAACACAGACAGCATCTTACTCTGCTGAGTGAACTTAATCAGTTCGTCATACACCCACATGTCCACACCACAGCATTATTATTATTCTCTTAAACGAGACAAACCGCCGCATTAAGCAAACAGCTATCATATAAAGACGAAAAATGTCCTCTTTATGCCCATGTCGTACTAATTGTGCTAATTATGCTAATTAAGAAGGCCTCTTCATTGAAAGGTTGACCATATTTAGCGAGCAAGTTGCCATGGTGAGACGGAGGTACGCTGATGGTTCCTATGCATTGACTAATGAAATTTCAAAACATTTCCATGAATTATACAGCCAGGATTACTGGATATTGATATTTGCGGTGTTTTTAATGGATTTAATGTCTAAAAACATACACCATACACCAGCCACTGTATTAATACACCCATTTAACAGCTCACTTATGCAAATATCCAATCAGCCAATGACATGGCAGCAGCTTATAGCCACACGTCCATTTTCAAAGTTTGCATTTCAGTAAATCTACTGGATATTGATATTTGTGGTGTTTTAAATGGATTTAATGTCTTAAAACATACACTACACACCAGCCATTGTATTAGATACACTTGTTTAACAGCTCACTTATGCAAATATCCAATCAGCCAATGACATGGCAGCAGCTTATAGCCACACCTTCATTTTCAAAGTTTTCATTTCAGTCCATCTACTGGATATTGATATTTATGGTGTTTTTAATGGATTTAATGTCTAAAAACATACACTTTACAGCATACTCTACTACACTGTACAAAGTGAAAACTTAAACTATTAACTTCAGCATGTTACAACTACATTAATTCATTTCCACTTAATTTATTACAGTTTTCAGTAATAAATAAGGTGGAAAAACTTCATTCTTTTAGGTGTAAGAAGTTGAAGTAATTCATTTAAGTTGATCCTATGAGGCTTTTTTTTTTTCAGTGTATACAGTAGTATGGATGCTAGGTATAACCATAACAAAACGAAACGGTTTAAAACGAAAAAACACTAGTGTAAATGACAGCTGAACATTGAATAAATGCTACAGTCTACCTGATTGTTTTTACTGACCATATACTACCATTGTGACCAAAGTGTGCCCATGTTTTGATGGCTACTTCTGGCAGGTTAACACACCATATCTCAAAACACCTTGTTGAATCTATGCTGCAAAAATGAAGTCAGTTCTAAAAGTAGGTCCTACTTTTAAGGTACCTAAAAAAGTGACTACTGAGTGCATTATTTGCCATAAATTCATTCATTCATTCATTCTTTTTCCTTCGGCTTAGTCCCTGATTTATAAGGGGTTGCCACAGAGGAATGAACCACCAACTATTCCGGCATATCCAGATCCTGCGGGCCAGCCTGACCTCCTGCCGGTGCCCTACTCACACTTGCAGCTTCTCCACAATGGACGTCCAGCTTCTTCAGCCTCTGGCGCCTAGACTGCTGCTCCACACAGGAAGTTTGGCCAGAAGAATAATGGTCGTGCCCAACAGAGCCTAGTTACTCTAGAGGGCTTTTTTTCCCCCCTTCACTTCGTCCATTGGTGAAGTTTTTTTTTCCTCGCCACTGTAGCCACTGGCTTGCTTGGATCGGGACTTGTGGAGCTGTGCTTCGGTGGATTTGCTCTACAGTGTTTGAACTTCCAGCAGTGAAATTTAAACCACACTGAACTAAACTAAACTGAACTTCAACTCTGAAATCTGGACTCTACTAGAACTATGTTAAGCTGCTTTGACACAATCTATATTGTGAAAAGCGCTATATAAATAAACTTGGCTTGACTTGACTTGACAAATGTTTTACACAGCGGATGCCCTTCCAGCCGCAACCCAGTACTGAAAAACACCTATACACTCTCGCATTTACACACGCACTCATACATTATGGCCAATTTAGTTTATTCAATTCACCTATAGCGCATGTCTTAGGACTGTGGGGGAAACCAGAGCACCCGGAGGAAACCCACGCCAACACGGGGAGAGCATGCAAACTCCACACAGAAATGCCAACTGGCCCAGCCAGGACTCGAACCAGCAACCTTCTTGCTGTGAGGTGACAGTGGTAACCACTGAGCCACCGTGCCGCCCTTGCCATAAATTTTCAGGGGCATTTTAAAATTCTCTGATGTTTCCAGGTTGATTATTTGGATATGCATGAACGTGTGCTTAGTGTGACAGATGGAGGTTTGTTGGTTTTGTTTATTTGTTATTGGCACCATGATTCTTCTGACCTTCTCACGCCCCACAAATAAAGGGTGAAAGGTCACATGTAGCCGATGGGTGTAGAGCGTGTGAGAAATTTCTGTGGTGCAGCCATCCATTAGCTCAACATCCCTTTCATTTAGCTACACGTGACCTTTAGCCTGCTAGGGGGTTAAGGGGTCAGGGAAATTATGGAATTAATACTTACAACACAGTGTCATGGGAAAAACACTCCTGTGTGCAAACTATTATTACATTTCTTCTTTTTAAGTTTCGCAATATTTCTTACTTTGACACTTTTAGGCTCAAAGTAAGAGATGCTAAATATTTTTTGTTTTTTTTTAGGATATGAAATTTACTGCAAATTTTAATTTAGTTTCAGCTTAATCTTAACTTTTTTAGAGAAGGTCGCTGGTTCGAGTCCCGGCTGGGTCAGTTGGCATTTCTGTGTGGAGTTTGCATGTTCTCCCCGTGTTGGCGTGGGTTTCCTCTGGGTGCTCCGGTTTTCCCCACAGTCCAAAGACATGCGGTACAGGTGAATTGGATGAACTAAATTGGCCGTAGTGTATGAGTGTGTGTGTGTGTGTGTGTGTGTGTGTGTGTGTGTGTG
>CAIGQV010019081.1:9460422-9494484 GCA_903798115.1 Danio jaintianensis | reverse complement strand
GACTGACTGACTGACTGACTGACTGACTGACTGACTGACTGACTGACCCATCCCACTCACCCACCCACCTGCCTTTCCTAAACCCAACCGATAGTGTTTTCAAAAGCAATCTAGAAAAAGAAAAGCCGTTGTGGCTGTGTGATTTCACCACGTTTTCAGCCTGTTGTTTATTTATTTATTTATTTTATTTTTTATGCTTTTGTTTTACCTGGTTTCTGGAACCATACTTTGCCGGACTCGAACCCTGTCATCATGGTTAACTCCGCTCCACATCCCAAGTCCGCCAATGTACACGGCGAGCCACTGGGCAAACTGGTAACACCGGAAAAGCCATCCACACGGGGGTAAGCGGTCATCTGGTAGAGCTAAAAGGAGCAGAAGCCGTCGTCATACTGCCCCGTAGCGTTCGTTTTACATACAAAATAGCCAGACGTATCTCTGGCTACATAATTTGCGCTCTCCAGAAATGTAGACGGGTATGTATCCAAAGTGAGCCGGTATTGATAATTAAAGTTGCTATTTTCTAGGTTGATATGGCTAGGAACTATACTCTAATTCTGGCGCAATAATCAAAGAACTTTGCTGCAGCAGGCACAATAATATTACGCAGTGCTTACTATGGTAAGCCTTGGTACAGCAGGAATAGGAGGATAGGAAAATTATCTAAACTCTTTTGAATTTTTTTTTGCAAGATGCTCATGGTCTAATTCGATTCAATTATTTATGCTAAGCTAAGCTAAGCCAAAAGTGCCCCCGCCAGACCCGGAGATCGAGTGAATGAATTAAAAAATGGTAAAACTCAACTGTTAAACTAAGGGGAGTTCTTAAACAAGCCTTTTTTTTTTTTTTTTGGAGTGTTCCTTTAACTCAAACCATCTAAAGACAACATCTACCATAACTTCTAATAGGTAAGGTTATAGGTCCATAAGGTTTTACTTAATGTGGAAAGTGTGCAATATTTAACCCAAGCAGTAAAAAACAGAAAGATTGTATCCCTTTACACACACATTATGACAACCCTCCAGGGACTTCATGGACAACATTAAGTATTATCTGTATTATATAATCTGTATATACACTATATATATTATACACATAATATATATAATCTGTATTATATAAATAGATATCACCTTTTTTTAAAAGACACACACACACACAGTCTGATTTTGACTGTAAATGTAATAACATGCACCTTTTGTGAAGCTGCTTTGGAACAATAATTATTGTGAAAGGTGCTATACGAATATGCTTAAATTGAAAATTTGATTTTACGGGTAGATTGTTTAGTAAATTACGTTTATAGTAAATATTATATTACGACCTCAAAATTTTATGAACTGGCAGCACGGTGGCTCAGTGGTTAGCACTGTCACCTCACAGCATAAAGGTTGCTGGTTCGAGTCCAGTTGGGATTTCAGTGTTCTGTGGAGTTTGCACATTCTCCCCGTGTTGACGTGGGTTTCCTCCGGGTGCTCTGGTTTCCCCCACAGTCCAATGACATGTGCTATAGGTGAATTGGGTAAACAAAATTGGCTGTAGTGTACGAGTGTGTGTGAATGTGAGAGTGTATGGTGTTTCCCAGTAGTGGGTTGTGGCTGGGCATCCGCTGCGTAAAACATATGGCGGAATAGTTGGCGGTTCATTCCGCTGTGGCGACCCCTAATAAATAAGGGTCTAAGCTGAAGGAAAATGAATGTATGAATTTTTACAAACTTGAGATATTAACAGATTAATGTATGTTGAACGTCAATCAAGACAATGTTAGCATCTGTTCGTTTTTTTTTGTAGCTTTGTCAGAAAGACCAGCTTTATGTTTCAGTACATGAAAACAGCACGCTTATTCTGACAAAAACCGAGAAAATTTGTATTGCACATAGGTTGATCTTACATTACCAGCACTAACCCACAACCTGAACCAGCATGGAAATCTACGCCGGTGTAAGCTGCATTTATCAGCAGGGTTTACGGCCCCCTCTCTCAGGAGCCCTTTATTGTTTCTCAGCCTCCTCGAAGTCAAGGGCAGCCGTGGGTTGTGGTCTGCACAACCTCCACAACACACACGATAATTCTCCAGCAACCTGCCTACACACTCCAGAAACATCAGCGTCAGTCATCTTCCACAATCGCTGAGCCTTTCTGATGAAGCAAACACCACATTTCAGAGGAGCGGTCAAGCTAATACATCAACATTTCACCATCCTGAAAGCGGATGTAACATGATCTCCCGATGCTACAACAGATTTTCTAAAGAGTCTGGTGGCAAAGCCCCCAAAAGCCATTATCACAGATAAAACTAAATAATGCGTAACAATCAATATTTCACGAGCTCGGCTAATGCACCCACTTAACTGTTCCAGTTACAAATGCCATGATGTTTGTTTGTGGATATGAAAGTATATAAGTGTGCATCTCTGCCCTTTGGATGCAGAAAACATAACATTTAAGTGAGTTGTTTAGGGCTTTAGCATTGCAGTGATTTGTTTCCCTGACAACCACTTAAGGAAGGACGACGGCAGGCTTGATTCTGAGCAAATAAACTGGAGCTTTATTGAACGTTTGCTGTACTAATATGGTATCACTTTTTTCTAACACCTCTCGCATGACTCATGTCCGAGTTTCAACACACGTGACCCTCACATGAAAAGCTTTGCAGATCATAACAGACAAGTTGATCCACACTGATGTAACTGAACTGCTAAGATAAAGATTAATAAACACTACAATTTTTTTTGGAAACAGACTCATTTTATGTCGCCTAGAGTTAAAAATAGTTAAGTTTTATCATTTTTAAATCCATTCAGTCGATCTCTGAGACTGGCGGAAGAAGTTTTAGCTTAGCTTAGCCTAAATCCTTGAATCGGATTAGACCATTAGCATCTTGCTCATGAATGCATATTCTGAACCGCGGATCACAGTGTGCACTGAACCGTGGGAGGACAACGGGACGATACAATTTTTTATTGAGAATCGTTGCATCCCTATGCCATACCATGGTAAGCCTTGTTACAGAAGGAATAAGAGGATAGGAAAATTATCCTAACTCCTTAAAAAAAAAAAATTGGTCTAAAGATTAATAAACACTACAATTTTGTTTTGGAAATAGACAATTTTTATGTCCCCTAGAGTTAAAAAGTTGAGTTTAATCATTTTTAAATCCATTAAGCCGATCTCTGAGACTGGCGGGAGCACTTTTAGCTTAGCTTAGCATAAATCATTGAATCGGATTAGACCATTAGCATCTTGCTCATAAATTTCAAAAAAGAGTTTTGATAATTTTTTTCCATTTAAAGATGAACTGTTCTGTAGTTACATCGTGTTCTAAGACCAATGGAAAATTAAAAGTTGCTATTTTGTATCATTGCGCCTGCTGAAACGATGGTACGGCAGCAAAGTTCCTTGATTATTACGCCAGAATGAGAGTATAGTTCCTAGCCATATCGACTTGGAAAATAGCAACTTTTCATTTACTGTCTGTCTTAATGCGCAATAGAACTATAGAAAAGTCAAGCTTTAAATAGGAAAATTAGCTTTTTTTAATTTTTTGAGCAAGATGCTAATGGTCTAATCCGATTCAATGACTTATGCTAAGCTAAGCTAAAAGTTCAGACTCAGAGATCGGCTGAATGGATTAAAAAATGGTAACTCTGGGGAGTTAATCGAGCCTATTTTGCCAAAAAAGTGCAGTGTTGCTTTAAATCAAACCATCTAAAGACAATGTCTCCCATAACTCATATGAAGAAGAAAAAAAGATTTTACTTAATGTTGAAAGTGTGCAATATTCAACCCAGTTAGTAATTCACAGACAAATTGTATCCCTTTTGACACAAATTATGACTATTTGGGCAGATTTTGAAAATACTAAATCACAAACTCAAAAAGGCTCATGAAACCATTGACTAGATTTTCTGAGATTTTACCAGATTTATGTATGTTGAGCATCAATTGCAAATCGCTTGCCTTTTCAGTGGATTCTTGAACACCTTCTATTGGACATTATGTTCAAGCACTCAACAGTTATGACTGGGATTGGCTCAAATGTTCATCGCTTTAAAACAGAGCTGACACGTTTGAAAGCTGCGTCTATCAGAGGATCCGATGGCAGATTGACACGGCATTCAGATGCTGACAGACATGACTTTCAGGTGCTCGAGAACTTTTCTGTGCCTTCAAAATAGGTATGTGTGTGTCTAAATTTTAAAACAAGCTTTAACTATGAAAATCGTGCATTTGCTCATGTTTTACCACAGATTTTTAGTCAGTCAGGATGGGCACTGACAGATGACAGTTGCTCATTGCTCATTACCTTTTAACATAGTAATTTACATCAAGTTCATCAGTTAATCTTCATAAATGATCTACACTATAAAAAAAAATCTGTAAATTAGCAGTTTTCTGTATTTTGTGATTCAAGTTATTTTCTCCATTTATTTCTGCTTTTGAATTGCATTATGGGACCTTTATCTTTGGAAAAAGTGACTTTTATTAAAATTTTTAATAGTTTAAAGTGATATATTGTCTAGGTTGGTGTTGTATATTACGCTACAAAAACCTTGTAATAAACTGCCAGTACATTTTCTGTTATTTCACAGATTTATTTCTCAATATATATTATTTCTTATACATTATATTATTTCAAACTACTAAAATGTCAATAAAAGTCACTTTGTTAAACTGCAGAGTTGAATTTTCAACATCAAAAGTCGTCAGAGCAGAGATCAACATCCCATAATGCAATTCACAACCGTAAATAGATGGAAAACACTTGTGAATCACAAAATACGGAAACTGTTAATTAACAGATATTTTTACAGTGTATCTATATAATTTCATATCTTAGTGATATTCATTCATTCATTTTCTTTTCGGCTTAGTCCCTTTATTAATCTGGGGTCGCCACAGCGGAATGAACCGTCAACTTATCCAGCATATGTTTTACGCAGCGGATGCCCTTCCAGCTACAACCCATCACTGGGAAACATCCATACACACTCATTCACACACATACACTACAGACAATTTAGCTTACCCAATTCACCTATAGCGCATGTCTTTGGACTTGTGGGGGAAACTGGAGCACCCGGAGGAAACCCACGCCAACACGGGGAGAACATGCAAACTCCACACAGAAAGGCCAACTGACCCAGCCAAGGCTCGAACCAGTGACCTTCTTGGTGTGAGGTGATTGTGCTACCCACTGCGCCACCGTGCAGCATCTTAGTGATATTGATGCATGAAAAATTATTTCAAATCTTCTCAGCGAGCTCAGTTTTCTATGAAAATTAGCAACTTTCATTCATTTTCATAGAAAAAAATAATAATTACAAGTTCTCAATAAATAAAAACTTAAAGACTTATATAATAAAGACTCAGTGGGGATCCCGAGGTGTTCCTAGGCCAGCCGAGAGACATAGTCCCTCCAGCGCGTCTTGGGTCTTCCCCGAGGTCTCCTCCCGGTGGGACATGCCTGGAACACCTCCCTAGGTAGGCGTCCAGGAGGCATCCGAAACAGATGCCCAAGCCACCTCAGCTGACTTCTCTCGATGTGGAGGAGCAGCAGCTCTACTCCGAGCTCCTCCAGGGTGACAGAGCTCCTTACCCTATCTATAAGGGTTCGCCCTGCCACCCTGCGAAGGAAATGCATTTCAGCTGCTTGTATCCGAGATCTTGTCCTTTCGGTCATGACCCAAAGCTCATGACCATAGGTGAGAGTAGGAACGTAGATTGACTGGTAAACTGAGAGCTTTGCCTTTCGGCTCAGCTCCTTCTGTACAACAACAGACCTGATTAGGTTAGGTTTGTTTAGGTTTATGTGATACATTTGTGAAGCATCATAATAACATATTGCCACAGTCATGATTATGTTTTGGAGAAAATTGAATGTGCTTTTTACTGCCACTCACTGTACATTTCACTTTAAAACACGAAATATGCAAGAAGCGACTTGATGTCATTTTTGCAAAAATGTTGCCTCAGGCATGTATTTTTCATGAGCCTGGGTTGAAAATATTCCACGGAATAAGCCACCAAAAACATAAAAGAAATGGAAATAATGACAACGTGTTTGTCTTTTTTTGTCACAGGTGCCATTTCACAGATAGACAGAGACTCGCTTTTCAAACATTTCTGCAGATTGACACAATAGCACAGTGCTGATTGTCTCAATAATGCAAGGAAAAACATCAAAATAATTCCATTGTCATGAGGACAAAAAATACATTTGATAATCAAAAAAAAAATGTAAATAATGCACACTATCACAAAACCTTAGTGGATGGAATATTCTGTGCAACCACAATTGGCAGTATGCGCCTTATTGTATTGAACTGTATGCTCACTCCAACACCTCCCATGTAATCATGCAAATTGTCCAGTAAACTTTGGCCGTGCTTCAAAAAAAAAAGTCAAAGTTGAAACATCTGAACCTCTCAGTGCTTGGCCGTGCACACAGTATGGTATGGGGATTTGGAAAACCTGCTGCTTTACAAGGCGATATCAAAAGAAACAATGCAAAAAGGCCTTTCAAATGGTTAAAAAAAAGAATAAATCTCTGCTGCTGACTCACCAAAACGCGTCCTGAAAGATCTATGAGGCAGAGGAGACGTGCCTGCTGACCCAGACTGAGTAATCACTGAGAAACCTTCACTCTCAACCTCTCTGAAGCCTGGAACATAAGAGAATAAAGGCTGTTAAACAGATTTTTAACTATGCATGCTACATTAAATAGAGATGCAGTTAAATCGATACTGGTACACTGTAAAAAATGCAGGGTTCTACACAATGGTGGAAAGAGTACTGAAATATCATACACAAGTAAAAGTACCATTACTTGCCCCAAAATGTAGCGCAAGTAGAGTAAAAGTATCAGTTGTAAACAGTGTGCGAATTATACATTGACGATCGGGGGGTTAACTGTTTGTCAACTGTTAATTTGTGTAACACATGCTTCAGTCATTTATGTATTTACTTTTAATTACATCTAGTTTATTAATAAAAATGTAAAAGTTTTCAGCTTTTTGAGGGCTATTTTGTGTATTCTAACCTACAGTATTCTCTGATTAGCTATTTCAGATGTTACTGTAGGTTAAACTACAAACTATGTGTCTAATAAAATTTTATTTTCAGGCTAAATATAAATACAAACACCTATTTTACGAGAAAACAAAGTCTTGTGAACACGATGTCTATTGGTGCTCTAGATCTGTCGCTTTCTGACTTTTTTCTCAAATAGACTGATTGGTGCAATTATGCATTAACAATGGTTTGAACCGTTATAGGGTGGGTCAAATGTATATTTATATTATCTATTATTTATTATTTGAATTATTAACATTATTATTTAAAATACAGATCAGAGTGAAATATTTCTCAGTATTAAAGAACACACACATATACATTTTAAAAGTACTCAAGAGTAGTGAGTTGTTAGTATTACGCTGTGAAAGGCTAATGCGTTTACATTCAATTTGTGCATGTGTGTGTGAAAACGTAACATTCTGTAGTGCATTTAATTATCGTTTAAGGCCAATTGGCGATTTTCTGTCATCATACAGTAAACATCCCTTATATTCTCATCAGTGTCATTGAGTGTAAAGATTTTGGACATCTTCTTGGGCACTTTTAATGCTTCCAAATAGTTTGCTGCAATTATAAAGCGCCCATGTCTTGAGGTTGTTCACTAGGATGCGATTTAGTTGCAAATTAGAAATTAGTTAGAAATTGGTACCGCGCCGCACAAGAAATAATTAATTATTTCCATTTTATTTTATTTATTATCTGAGTCTGAACGATCTTTTATTTTGAAAAATCTTTTATTTTGAAAAATGACAGTATTCTCTTGGCTCGGTCACTTGAGCGCCAAAATTTAACCTACAAGCTAGCAAAGTGAGTAAGAAACAGACGTCTTAGGAAAGTTTCTTTGCGTAGGGGAAAAGGCCCAGTGAAGGACCCACGAACTGCCAAGGAATGGATCCGCAACCCATTTGTCAACAAATCAGGTGAATCCAGCATGTCTGTGCAGGAAGAAGATCAACTGCTGGAGATCGCAAATGAAGGCGGCTTTAGGGGCCGTTCACATAACCCATTTTTTCTGCGCGCAGGTTCGTTGGGTGGGGGTGGGGGGATGTTAGGGATAAGGGCACTTTCGTTTTGAGGGGGCACTTTCTCTCCAAGAGAAAAAAGGGTAGGTGCTCAAGCACCCAAAGCCCCCCTCTGATGGAATATACACATTTTGGTGTACTATTACTTCAGACAAACACAGAGCACCCAAAACACTGCAGTGCTTTCTAAATCTCTCTATAAATAAAACTTTCAGCAATGTTTTGTCAGCTTGACATCCTCTGAGAAAACATTGATGGTCACCTAGCAATCTACTGTATGTAGAACCACACCCTCCAACCCCCTGGGTCATGGTAAAATTTTCAAGCGTTGACTGGTCTATTGTGATAAAAAGATTGGAGACCACTGCTTTACACAACTGGGTTCCACACAGTTTATTCATGTTGTCCCAACACAAGTCGATTAAGTTAACACATTTAAGTAGATTGAACATAAAACAATTAAGTTGTCCCCCAAAAATCTCAAGAATTATGTTGTTTCAGCTCATTTTAAATAAGTAGTTTGAATAAGCAGCAGAAACACGTTTTTTTAGTGTACCGACATCGAAAGTGTGCTTATGCACTATAATTCTATGTATAAAGAAACACAGACAACATAACAGAGAACAGAATGGAGATATCAGAGAGTAATGATGTCTGTAAATGCATCTAATTAAAAGAGTGTTTGACATAAATGCAGTATTCAGTACAGCTGGTGTAAGTGAGCTAATAAATGAAGCACATGGAGAGGATCGAGGGCGCTTTTTTTTTTTAAGCATACATTTTTTCTTTGCAACAGACATCAATGTAAATGTTGTTGTTCGGTTAGATATATCAATTATTCTGTAATAATTGATTCTGTATGAAATGCTTCCACACTAGCTAGCTTTAAGAAGATGTTACAAGCGCATCCTTTTAAGACTGCATTTTTAGATTCTTGATCATTCTAATGTGTTTATATTTTATAATTTTTCTATGTTGAATCCTTGTATTTTATTGCATGTTTGATTTCTCTGTTGTTGAAGCGCTTTGGGTTTAAGAAAAGCGCATTATAAATAAAATGTATTATTATTATTATTATTATTATTATTATCAATAGCAAAGAAAGTAAAGTACATGATGCAAATTTAGCAGTGTTATGTGATGGTTTGGAGTGAGAATGAGAGAGTGTGCACTGTTGTATTATGCTGATTGCTGACATGCATCACTTGGATTAAAATGAAATAATAAGCATAAAACAAACAGATATATTGTTTATAGAGAAACAAAACAAGATACTGTGATATATTCAGTATAAACAACACTTAACCACTGTTGTTGCCTAATATAATCAGGACTTTTTAATGTGGGGTTCACGGCAGATCTGCTGAATTGTGCCAATTGCTCTCGATTACTCATGGGATGTTTTTCGCCTCATGCAAATTTTCATGCTCGTTTTTTTGTTTGTTTTACTTTTACATTTTTTTAACATGCAATTGAGGCAAATTCCATGCATTTGTGGCAAAGTGTTTTACATGTAGTCCACACCGTTCATGCCACCCGATGGAAATTCGTTAATAAATATATTTTTTTGAATAATTATAATACTTAAATTCACATTTGTTGTGAACCAAGACCAAAACCCAGCATTAGGCAACTACACTATAATCACAAATTAAATATATTCATTCATTCATTTTCCTTTGGCTTAGTCCCTTTATTCATCAGGGGTCGCCACAGCGGAATGAACCACCAACTTATCCAGCATATGTTTTACACAGCAGATGCCCTTTCAGCTGCAACCCAGTACTGGGAAACATCCATACACACTCATTCACACACATACACTACGGACAATTTAGTTTATTCAATTCACCTATAGTGCATGTCTTTGGACTGTTGGGGAAACAGGAGCACCCGGAGGAAACCCACACAAACACGGGGAGAACATGCAAACTCCACACAGAAATGCCAACTGACCCAGCCGGGACTCGAAACAAGCAACCTTCTTGCTGTGAGGCGACAGTGCTAACCACTGAGCCACCGTGCCGCCCAAATGAAATACACATACTGTAAAATAAAATGCAACCAAAATAAAATCAATCAATCAATCAATCAATCAATCAATCAATCAATCAATCAATCAATCATTAATTAAAATTCCTGCTTATGCTCATCCATATAATGAGTGTGATTAGACACAGTAAAAAAGAATGTTGCCATTAAACACATCATACAGTCATGTGCTCTGAGGATATACAATTGGTATAGGTGAAAAACAAATCAAAGTTTAATGTATTACTTCATTAAAATTTAGATTGTTTTTTGCATGACTGTATGTTCACGTAATTCTATTAACACCGCAGTTCGCTCGGATTCGTCAAGAAAAACTGAGATTAATAAAACACAAAACTTCAAATTCCCTCCAAAAAAGCAATTTCTTTGTTGAGTTGAAAATCTCTTGAAGATTTGTCAGATTCTGTTGAGAGATGAATCCAGTTACTTGCTGTTGTGAGGAACAAAACAGATATACAGTATTTACCTCAGAGAAGGGAGTACATGTTTTGTATTGTGTGTGTCATTTTGATTCACACCACTTTTTTGCAAGTCTCATGGACATGCAGTTGTGGACAAAGACAAAGAATCAAGGTCAGAGTTAGTTAAATAGTTAATTTTTTTTTACCAAATAATTTTGAATAACAGCAGAATACTTGTATGTGGTACATTGGAACATTCTTTGATACATAATTTTGTGAAAGCTTAAAGTGATAGTTCAACCAAAAATGAAAAATTCCTCACCATTTCCTCACACTCAAATGATTCCTAAACTTTTATGAATTTCCCTTTTTTGCTGTTGTTGAACACAAAAGAAGAAGAACATTGGGAAAAAAATCAGCCATTGACATCCATAGTAGGAACAACAATATTCCAAGATTCTTTAGTATATTTTCACTGAAACAAGTGGAGGATAAGTAAATGATTACAGATTTTTCATTTTTGGGTGAACTATCCCTTTAATACCATAATCAATGATAAACATTATTTAGTGATGAAGCAAAGTACAAGTGAAATCTCTCTGATAGTGTTCCCAGTTTGTAATGTTTGCTGTTCTTCAGTTGTATTTACATTGTTTTATAGTTGCTTTTTGTTGTTATGTGAGGTAACTTGTTTTATTGCATCAAAGGTTTCTTTTCTACTCACAATGATACATTCATACTCAAAACTCATTGACTATTACTGTTATTAGGTATTGTTTATAACAAGTATTGAGGTTCACTTAGGTATCTCTTCAACTCTGTTGTGTATGTATTTTACCATTTAGATTGTAACAAGTGATCGACTGTGTAGTTTACTAACTTAAATGTTCAAACAGTCGATTCGAATGTTATCACTCGATTGAGTGGGCTTGATCAGTTGCATAAGCTGATAGATATGGGCCAGTAGGGGTCTTCTGCGCCTCCTATAGACTCAGAAGGCTGTAATCATCCATCCACATGGTTAATCAGCTATAGATCACATACGGCTGCGGCTGGAAGTTAACGAGAATTATTTATATTATTTATTAAATTTCCCATTAATTGTATTTTATTAACGTCTACCCCTACCCCAACCCTAAACCCAACCATCACAGTAATGTAAAAACAGATCTGGATCTGGAGTCTTCTCTATTAGTATATCTGATTAACCATGTGGATGGATGATTACAGCCTTCTGAGCCTACTAGGAGGTGCAGAAGGCCCCTACTGGCCCATATCTATCAGCTGGAAACCACTGATAAAGCCCATTCAATTGAATGATAACATTCAAATCGGGTGTGTTCAAAAGTAGTGCACACACTTGGCTTAAATCAGTGCTTCTCTGTTTGAGAGAAACGTTCAAACAAAGAGAGAGTAAAGTAAACTCAAACAAACAATTTTACTTTTACATAACATATTAAGCAAATCTGACTGATCTTAAAGGCATAGTTCACCTAAAAATGAAAGATTTCTCACTATTTACTCACCCACAAGAGGAAGCAAAGAGTTTATTTCTTCTGTTCAGAAAATATTTTGAAGAAAGCCAAAAACCTGTAACCATTGAAAACTATATATATATACTATGGACAATGGCGGCGCAAGCTTAATTGGCGCTCTAGGCAAACGTTCGTGCCACCCTTTCGCGGACGAAAGGGAAGGGGGGGACGTGTGTGTTGTCGCGAATAAACGTGAAGAGGGGGGGGGGGGGTTGAGGGGTGTTGTTGGTAGTGTCTCCATGCCACCCCTACCAAGATGCTGCCCTCACCCACCCACCCCGATCACCCACATTGTCCATGCCTAAATCCGCCACTGACTATGGAAGTCAATGGTTACAGGTTTCCAACATGTTTCAAAATGACTTCTTTTGGGATTTGAAACGTGGGAAAGGTTTGAAACAAATAACTCTATAACTCTGAGTAAATGACTCGATCCCTTTAATTCCAAAAACAAAAAATACTTTAAAAACATTTTAAAAATCCAAAAAGGAGTGTTTGGTTTACAGCATTAGAACAATACCACGGTAAGAAAATGGTGAGTCACATTTATCTTTGGCTGAATAACATCTTTAAAAATATTACATAAAACAAGGTGCAAAGTTGAACTCGCTGCATCCACTCCCGCACACACCTACAGTACTTCTGATTTGCTGCTAAAAACAAATCTTGGCACTTATGAAGTGGGTCAGCAAATCAAGAGAATCATTTCAAGCACTTACATTTCTTTCAAAGTGCTTGAGATTGTTTGGATGCGACTTAACAAGTAAGATCATGGATATTGATTGAGGCTGACTAAAGAAAAGGTCAAGCGCAGGGCCGTGCGGTGAGCCAATCATGAGCTGATCCAGCATCTGTGCTCCGCGGGATGGCATCCTTTCAGCACGCAGCTCTGACTCACACGTTTGTTTGGCTGTAAATTAAACGTGCTTTATTTCTCACTGTTACACTCCAGGAAGGGACATATTGTGTCCTCCTACCTCCAACGAGAGCCTGTTGAACTGAGGATAGCACATCTCTGAGCTCCAGCTGAGAAAGCGTGAGCTGTGTGCAGGCCAGAGATGTTATAAAGAGGAGACGGACCATTGCTAGAAGAATGAAAAGGGGATTTGCAGGACTGTAGGGATTAATGCTGGTCTAGGCTGGTTAGTGTTGATTTAGCTCTGGCTAAATGCTACAGTGCTCAACATATATGAGTACACCTCTCACAAATCTCTCATTTAAATTAATATTTTATAAAAGAAGCTTCACAATATTATATTTGTGCCTATACCTTAGATTAGTCACTACTGAAGCCAAATCTGGAGCTAATCTAACAAAATAACTTATGATAACGGTCCAAAATTAGTCGCCCAAATTTATATGTTAGGGAAAATTAATAAATAAATGTTTTTTTGTGTTTTTTTTTTTAAAGAGCAAAATTCAAGAGAAACACAAAATGGATAAAATTTTGTTGAAATTTTGTAGTTTGTAATTTTGTTTTTCCAATATTTTGTGTGAATTTAAATGTATTATCTTTCTATTTCTACACTGTAAAAAAATATATGATCAATTAGTCATGAGAACATGTTTTTAGCTAATTGTAACTTATTTATCTAAGTTAATCATGTTCTAACTTAATTGTAGTTAAAGTTACACAAGCTGTTTTAAGTCAGCTTAATATAATATAAGTTTAAAGGACTCATAAGGTTAATTTGGTTCAGCTTAAAAATTTAAGGCAACCAGTATTTTTTACAGTGTAAAGATGTTCGGTGACTAAAATATTATTTGAATACATATATGCGATTAATAAATATGTTTCGTTTATATGCACCAAAATATATGACCTATATTCACTGAGAAATGGATAAAAATATTCATTTTCAAAATGGGGTGTACTCAATTATGCGGAGCACTGTATGTAGCACCAAAACGTGATCAGCGAGTCTTCTTTCATGTTTTGCAGAGTAAAGTCAAACCGGTTTAGAATAAAAGGATGACAGAGTTCTCTATTTATTTTATTTTATTTTATTTTTGTATTTTAAGTAGTGCAGGGCAAAAATTGCTATTAATCGCATCCAAAATAAAAGTTTGTTTTGACATAATTTAAGTGTGTATATTTATTATGTATATATAAATACACACATACATGCATATAGTTGAGAAAATGTTTACACACAGACATATATTATGTCAAAACAAACTTTAATTTTGGATGCGATTAATCAAGATTAATCTTTTCCCAGCACTAATTTTACTAATTTTAACATACTTAGCACACCTACTATTGTTGCGAAAGGAAGCGTGACAACAGGAGTAGAATCTACAAGCAACTATATAAAAAAATACCACAGTCATCGTCGAACACCAGCAAAACACAACATCCAAGATAATCCAGAGACTAATCCATAGAAACAGGCAAAGAGTCGGGTGGCAAACAATCACTAAACACAGAAATCGTCCAAGATCAAGAACAAGGACAGGGCAAAATGAGAAATCCGGAGAATTGCAGCAAGTGTGAGTGGGTCACTAATATGAATCAGCTGTAGTAGAGCTGATTCATATCTAAACATGACATACACACAAAACAGAAATCTGCGTATGCCATTTATCATCCAAAAGTTGTGATCTATAAAAAACAAAGTTGACAAGAGAATGTGCACAGATTTAAGTAAACATATGACATACTGTGTATTGAACCACTTCAAATCATTGTAAGAGCCATAATCATTAATAGATCAATTTAAATTTATTCTGTACATTCACTTTTAGTAAGGTTTCTATGCAAATTTTATTAATCAGACCCAAGATGTTAGAGAAAAGCAGATGAAACACATGAGACACTGAGTTATATTTGAACACACCACTGCACTGACAAAAAAGCTGTACCAATAACTTACAACGAACTACAAAGAAACACACAAGGAACAGCAAGTTTCACGTTAAATTAATGATGCGAATTTCAAGCAGAAAGACTGAAACTGTATTTTCTTTTCAACTGAGCTTATATAATCTTTGTTTTTATGAGCAGCTTCAAAAATGAAGCATTATTAGAGTGTGGAACGCTCAACATTCCTGACATTCTGAATCTGGAATCCCAAGAGGCTCCAAAATTCTGATCACATTCCGGGATTCCGATCACATGGTGGGCTGTGATGGGGGTCTGTGGCCTGAGATGCTTTAGTTGAGTTGGTCTGCAAGTTTTTCTAAGTCCTCTGTGACTCTTAATTGCAGCGCTGTCACTCCAGTTTGTTTCCAAACAGCATAATAAGGGGTCATTACGAGACCAGAGTGGAAAATAATGGACGGGTCATTAAAGCCTGGGGGAAACGATATCTCTTCACAGAGAGGGGGACAGGTTGTCTATCGGCCTAGGAAATTACCAAAACGAGCTAGAATGTGTGTGCCAAAGGATATGTTCACACAGACATTATTGGAACAATTCAATGCAATGTCATCACACACACACACAACGGAGTTGAGGATCCAAATGCAGTTTATTAAGAGAATCATCAGGCAGGCAAAAGGTCAAAACAGGGACAAACAGGAGCATGCAGATAATCCAAAAGCGTAGTCAGAGTACAGGCGAATGGTCGGGACAGGCGGCAAAACAACATAAACGATAAACAAAGCAAGGGTCAAAACCACGGCTAGACAAGGCAAGGAAAATGCTTCGTAATGCTCATAGTTAACAAGAAAAGAAAAGTGCGAGTGAGAGTGAGGTGTCTTTATAGTCTTGGTAATCAGTCCATCATGAGCTTCCAGCTGTAATCAGTGGGAATCAGGAACTGGTGTGTGAGTGCAAAGGTTTCTGGGAGTTGTATTTCATATAGTGGCAGATGTGTAGTTCTCCAGAGATTCTACACAGGCTAGATCTCTGGTGATCGTGACACAAGGACACAGACACGCGCACACACGCACGCGCACACACACACACACACATCACATTATATAGTAATTATAAATCTATTAGATTATAAATTACCATGCTTTCATGTATACATATGTGCTGTAAATAATTCATTCTAAATATAGAAAATATCATTTATTATAGTCATATTGTATTGTACTGTTTTGTATTGTATCAATGTTTTCATTTGTTTATCAACAGTTATATGTTATATTAGTATATTTTGTTATATTAGTATATTATATTATATTATTATATTATATTTATATTTATTTATCAACAGTTGTTATTACTGTGATATTTTGTTGGATTTTGGTGTTTTTAGCTCCGCTCTCTTTTGAAAAGAGCACAATCTCATTTGAATTTAAAGCAACAGGCACCAAAACGGCACAATTTGAAATGACAAATGTGTATATATAGAATTGTTTTCAAAGAGTTCTAAAAATTATTTGTGTGGTATTTTGAATTCACATACACACACTAGGGACATCACAGATTTATTTTACATCTTGTAAAAAGGGTCATAATAGGTCCCCTTTAAATGTAAATCTAATGCTATGCTATACATGTATATACAGTGAAAAATGAACAGTAGAACACTTTTCTAAACGTGATACACTATATATGAAAGACAGAGAGAAAAAAACATAATTGGGGAAGCGATTTGCATTACCCTAAAGAACCTTTCCAGGTATGCATACAGTTGCAAGCCAGGGTCTAATCCCCTATCAAACAATTCATCAGTCAACAGCATTCACAAACCAGTCAATCATCCAATCAAAAGGCCTGATTGTGCCGGTGACCCGCCATGGCTGCTCCTATCCATCAAATCAATCTTCGGTCAATCACAGAGTTGGCATGGCAAATTAAACTCCAGCAGCTGGGGAGACAGTCTTAATCTCATAATCACGCAACACATCTGTGTGTGCGTGTGTGTGTGTGTGTGTGTGTGTTTGTGCGTGTGTGCGTGTGCGTGGCCAAACTTCTCTGCACCATATTACACAGCTATGCCAACACACGCTCTCAATCTACGACAGCTCACTGAGGAATACATTAGAGAGGCAGAGGTCAGGCAAACACACTGTTAATCAGATAAGCTGCCCTGCCACTAAGCTAACTAAACAACCAGGAGCTCTAGCAGCTCTTGGTTCGTCAAGGCTCTTCCACAATGTAGAACATAAGCTTGTCTCAAAACCTAGTGAAGTGCCAGCCCTCGCATTTTAAAGGAACACTCCATTTGTTTTGGAAATTGGCACATTTTACAGCTCCCCTAGAGTTGAACAGTTGAGTTGTACCATTTTTGAATCCATTCACTGGTTTGTTTCATTCATTCATTCATTTTCTTTCGGCTTAGGTCCTTATTTATCAGGGGTCACCACAGCAGAATGAACCACCAACTATTCCAACATATGTTTTACCCAGTGGATGCCCTTCCAGCCACAACCCAGTACTGGGAAATACCCATACACTATCGCATTCACACACACTCATACACTACGGCCAATTTAGTTTATCCAGTTCCCTTATAGATTATGTCTTTGGACTGTGGGGGAAACCGGATCACCCGGAGGAAACCCACGCCAACACAGGGAGAACATGTAAAGTCAATACAGAAATGCCAATTGGCCCAGCCGGCCTTATTAAGAAGCCATTTCTTACATTATACTTAAATCAGCATTTCCCAACCCTGTTCCTAAAGGCACACCAACAGTATCTCCCTTATCTGAACCATTCATTTCAGGTTTTAGCGTCTCTTCTAATGTCCTGATGATTTGATTCAGGTGTGTTTGAATAGAAAGAGGTTGAAATTGTGTACCGTTGGTGTGCCTTCAGGAACAGGGTTGGGAAACACTGACTTTAAAGATACACATTGTCTAACAGATTGTGGTATCAAATTCCACTGATGCGATGCTTTAAAAGAAAAACAAGCTTGACCAAAAGAAGTTTGTCTGGTGGGAATACTTTTAGCTTAGCATAAATCATTGAATCGAATTAGACCATTAGCATCTTGCTCAAAAACGACTAAAGAGTTTTGATAATTTTCTTATTTAAAGCTCGACCCTTCTGTAGTTACATCATGTATTAAGATGAACAGCAAATTAAAAGTTGTCATCTTCTAGGTTGATATGACTAGGAAATCACAATAAAATCAATTAAATAAAATGTAATGTAAAATGTAACATTTTTATAACTTTATTAGTGTTTTTTGGCTTAAAATTGCTTCACTTATTATTTTTTATTAATATTGCATAACAAATGACAATATTATTATGCTTTAAAATAACCATTTGTATTTTAATATACTTTAAAATGTATTTATTCCTGTGAGGCAAAGCTGAATTCTCAGTATCATTACTGCAGTCTTCACTGTCACGTGATTTAGAAAATTGTATGCATGCTGCATATTTTGTATGTTAGACATAAACAATACCCGAGGTGGTAAAAATGTCCCATTCGTGTCAATTCACAAGGTAACAAGAGAAAAAAAAACTGCATAAACAGATACAGTCACAGTGGATGTCTACATTTATAAGGATAATTATATTTGGGTTATTACTCTTGGTTAGAGGTGTTGAGGTGAAAATAGCTTTGCAACAAATATGTATATGAATGAGTACAGGTTTGTATGAATAAAGAAATGTGTTACAACTTAAATTCCATAATATGCAAGTGTTGATCACTTGTTTATGGATAGATACACATTAAAAAGTATATATGTGTACAGTTGTGTTCACTAGAATGAATATTAAAAAAAATTCAAATGGGCTTTAGATAGAATTAAAAGTCAAATAAAAAAGTCAGTTTTAGAATGCATGTGATATCCTCAATCACAATATCAAAATCACACAAGATGATGGATGAAAAAAAATCCATTACAATCCTTGCATTTTATTCATAACTAAAAGATTCCCTGGTGGAAAAAGTATTGTGTAATTTTATACGTGGAGATAATCATAATTATGACAACAAATTACCTTAAAAGAAATGATCAATTAAAACCTATATAAATATTGAGATAAAATGGACTGATGTAATATTTCTGGACCAAAAATAAATGGCAAAATTCATTAATTCATTTTCTTTTCGACTTAGTCCCTTTATTAATCTGGGGTCGCCACAGAGGAATGAACCGCCAACTTATCCAGCATATGTTTTATGCAGCGGATGCCCTTCCAGCTGCAACCCATCACTGGGAAACACCCATACACTCCCATTCACACACATACACTACGGACAATTTAGCTTACCCAATTCATCTATAGCGCATGTCTTTGGACTTGTGGGGGAAACCGGAGCACCCGGAGGAAACCCACGCGAACATGAGGAGAACATGCAAACTCCACACAGAAACGGCAACTGACCCAGCCGAGGCTCGAACCAGCGACCTTATTGCTGTGAGGCGACAGTGCTACCCACTGCGCCACCGTGTCGCCCTATATGACAAAATAATAAATAAAAATTCATTCATTCATTCATTTTCTTTTCGGCTTAGTCCCTTTATTAATCTGGGGTCGCCACAGCGGGATGAACCGCCAACTTATCCAGCATATGTTTTACGCAGCGGATGCCCTTCCAGCTGCAACCCATCACTGGGAAACATTCATACACACTCATTCACACACATACACTACGGACAATTTTAGCTTACCCAATTCACCTATACCGCATGTCTTTGGACTTGTGGGGGAAACCGGAGCACCCGGAGGAAACCCACGCGAACATGAGGAGAACATGCAAACTCCACACAGAAACGGCAACTGACCCAGCCGAGGCTCGAACCAGCGACCTTATTGCTGTGAGGCGACAGTGCTACCCACTGCGCCACCGTGTCGCCCTATATGACAAAATAATAAATAAAAATGAATAATAATAATAACTAGTAATAATAATAATAATAAATAGTAATACTTTTGTAATTTAAGGGACACAAACAGAAGAAAAAGATGGGGGTTGTTTGTATATTTTATAACTGCTTCTATTGTCTTTGAAATATACTTAAATGTGCCAAAAACCAAATGTGCTGACAAGCATTAAAATTAGCACTGTCAAACGATTAATCGCATTCAAAATAAAAGTTCATATTTACTAAATATATTTATGCTTACTGTGTATATGTATGTGTATTTATACATATATACATAAATATACAGTACACACACACATATATACAGCACTAATTATACTACACTAAAATAAAACTATGCAGACTTGCATGTGTAAAATATTACTTACACATTTGCAATGCAGTTGTAATTCTTGAAAACTACCTTTCATGCAGTGTGTGACACAGCCCTAAGTGAATGAAAACATCCAGCTAATTTATAAATCTGAAAGTGCACCTTGTATAAATTTATTGCCCCTTAAAAAAGTCAGTTAAATGAGTCGTTTTTTAAATGAATCTGAAGCCATTTCATGTTGACATCAACTTGAAACATTAACAGACTATGAACTTGTTTGTTGCACACAGTAGACCTATCACAACAGACTTGGCCATCAGACCAGATTAACATCAAGCAAATTGTCTGGGAGCAAATTAGGTAAAAAAAAATTATAAATGCATATTATAAAACAATGAAAGTGATTTTTGAGATTGCATGTATGTCAACTTGTTCTTGGGGACTACCAAAACCAAAATATGAACATTTCACAATCCACGTTTAAAAAGGTTTTCATATAGAAATCTTTCAAATCCTTTTTTAAAGTGCTCTTATGTGTGTTAGTACACTGACGTAACCTTGTTCATTAATATTACATCATCTGCAAGTACAGCTTTTATGCTTTTAAAGGGATAGCTCAGCCAAAAATGAAAACGTATTCATTATTTCCTCACTCTTAAGTGGTTCCAAACCTTCATGAATTTCTTTCTTCTTTTCAACACAAACGGAGATATTTTGAAGAAAGCTGAAAACCTGAAAAACTATTGAAGTCAATGCTTACAGGTTTGCAGCTTTCTATTCCAAAATATAAGTAATGACGCATAAAGGTTTAAAAACAAGTAAATGGAGAGTAAATGATGACAGAATTTTCAGTTTTGGGTCAACTATCCCTTTTGTAATGAGTTGGGGACACTGGAGGTGAAGTTCCAGATGCAGCTTTATTTAGGCAAAGGAATAGTCAGAAAGGCAGGGTTAACAGGAGCAAACGGTACAACATGGGTAATCCAATAGAGTAATCCAGAAAAACAGGTGAACGGTTGGTACACGCGGCAAAATAACGTTAACATTAAAACAAACAAGAGTCTGAAAAACACAAAAGGCAAGACAAGGAAAAACACTAGGAAATGCTCACTTACAGTAACCAAGGATGCGTCCGAAATCGCATATTTCCATACTATATAGTACACTAAAATCAGTATGCGAGCTGAGTAGTATGTCCGAATTCATAGAATTTGAAAAACAGTATGCGAGAAGTATCCGGATGACCTACTACTTCCGGCGAGATTCTGAAGTGCACATCTGATGTGCGCTACGCTATCCCATGATGCACCGTGAGAGAATACATGAATGGGAGTGAAGCGACACAACTGACCCGGGTATAGGTCACGTGATCATGACAAAATGGCAGATGTAGTACGTCCAAGTTCCATTCATAGTACTCACATTCATACTGTATAGAATGCACTTTTCTAATAGTCGAGTAGTAAACTCAAATTCATATGCAGTACCTACTGAGTAGTAGGCGATTTCAGACGCAGCCCATTACTAAGCAACAAAGTGTGTGTGCTGTGTTTATAGTCCATTTGATTAGTCCTGAACAGCTTCAGCTGTGTTTGTTTGCACTCAGGGGGGAATCTGGCCAGGTGTGAAGTGCATGATGGGATCTGTAGTTCATTAAAGTGGCAGATTTGTAGTTCTCCAGCAATCTGTAAATGCTAGATCGCTGGTAATCGTGACACCTTTAGTGTACTTTTAAAACTGAAGAACAACTACACGTGCACAAACTGGTCAAATGACTACATTCAAAAGCGTGCTAGAATATGTATAACAGATCTCCATAATAATTACAACATAAACATGAATATTAACATATGTGAGGAAATTATAACATATCATGGCTTGATCATGCCTCAGAGTTACACTGAATTAGCCCCTGCTATTTGCAGCTGTGATGAGAGGAAATTGGCTGAAAAGAAAAAAAATACACAAAGAAGAAAAAAAGAGGCATGCACGCTCCGGTGAATAATGCTAAACAACAAACGACAGCCCCAGCCTTCAAGTAGAACAATACCATCATTAGATAACGGGCTGTTCTCTTTTCAGGACCGACCCTTGGGTTAATGAACGTATCTGAATCGCTTTATGCACCATTACATGGCTTTATCTTCCCACGGTGCTAAAGCGATTCGCGGCAAAACTCAATGAAGAGATGTGCCGAAATAGCAGTCTGCACCAGCCCTGAAATGCCTGTCATGGCTATATCCCGCAGGGCATGAAAAATACTCAACAACTCGCGAGTGCAAAAGGTACAACTGAGCTGGAGGCTGAGCAGCAGCTTTCTGACAGACCCCTGTGCACTTATTATGAAACACTGTCACTGGTGAAAGTGTATGTTTGAAGGGGAATGAACACGAGCCGTCCCCCGTCTTTTGAAATAACATCACAGGTGAAGGTGACTTTGCCCTGTGTGAAACTGGAATAGTATGTAGAATACAAATATTCTGTAATTAAAAATACATTTATTATGCTGGTTTTACATGACCCGCAGGACCGTGCTGCAGCTACTTTGATCGTGAAAATATATAAAAATATATCTGAGTTGTAAAGTCTGGGGCATATTCAGAGCAGTTATGTAAACTAAAAAAATGATTCACTGGAATTACTACATTTTTTTTAAGGTAAGTGGTTGCCAGCAATTTATATGGGCTGAATTTAAATAAACAAATTAAGTTGAACATTTCTAAATTTAATGTGTTTGTTTAAATTCAGCCCGTATAGATTGTTTGCAACATTGTCTTTTTTTTCAGTGTATATACACTCACCGGTCACTTTATTAGGTACACTTGTCCAACTGCTCGTTAACGCAAATTTCTAATCAGCCAATCACATGGCAGCAACTCAATGCATTTAGGCATGTAGACATGGTCAAGACGATCTGCTGCAGATCAAACCGAGCATCAGAATGGGGAAGAAAGGTGATTTAAGTGACTTTGAATGTGGCATGGTTGTTGGTGCCAGACGGACTGGTCTGAGTATTTCAGAAACTGCTGATCTACTGGGATTTTCACGCACAACCATCTCTAGAGTTTACAGAGAATGGTCTGAAAAAGAGAAAATATCCAGTGAGTGGCAGTTCTGTGGGCGCAAATGCCTTGTTGATGCCAGAGGTCAGAGGAAAATGGCCAGACTGGTTCGATCTGATAGAAAAGCAACAGTAACTCAAATAACCACTCGGTACAACCGAGGTCTGCAGAAGAGCATATCTGAACGCACAACACGTCCAACCTTGAGGCGGATGGGCTACAGCTGCAGAAGACCACACCGTCTTCTGATGGCTACTTCCAGCAGGATAACGCGCCATGTCATAAAGCACGAATCATCTCAGACTGGTTTCTTGAACATGACAATGAGTTCACTGTACTCAAATGGCCTACAGATCTCAATCCAATAGAGCACCTTTGGGATGTGGTAGAACAGGAGAATCGCATCATGGATGTGTAGCCGACAAATCTGCAGCAACTGCGTGATGCTATCATGTCAATATGGACCAAAATCTCTGAGGAATATTTCCAGTACCTTGTTGAATCTATGCCACGAAGGACTAAGGCAGTTCTGAAGGCAAACGTGGGTCCAACCTGGTACTAGTAAGGTGTACCTAATAAATTGGCCGGTGAGTGTACATATATATGGATGCTCATCAATTGAATTTTGAATCAATGTTTTCAGTTGCTTGGCAACCCTTGACAACCAGCAGTTGACCTTATATGATCCTGATCATTAAAGTATGCGTGAAATAAAATAGTACAATGTTTATTTTGCTAGCGCATATTGTTAGTCTTAAAGTGAACAATTAATCCTTACAAGTTAAGGATTGAAAACAAAAACTGGTAATCTTCAATCAAAGTCTGACCATTTGTTTCTGTGTTTGGTGTGGTGGTCCTTCTGTTGAAGTCAGTTTGATGGCTTCAGCCACAATATTCTTAACCACACCCCTCTTACTGTTAGTTTGCTATGAGAGAATGATGTGCAAAAGAAAGCCCCGCCCCATACTCAATATTCCATTTCAGCTGGAAGTACATCAACTTAATGAAATAAAAGTCTCAGCAACTTCCAGTTCACTTGAACATTAATGATTTCTAATGATTAATGTTGGTGAAGTTGAGTTTACTGTAGTAATTCCTATTGATATAGGAATTTCTTTAGAAAAATGTACATGACAATCAGCAATGCTTAATTTGATTTGTTTAAATTCAGCCCATTTAAATTGTTTGCAACCACTTACCTTAAAAAAAAAAAGTAAATCCAATTAATCGTTTTTTCAGTGTATATACATATCTGTGGACACTCATTAACTGAATTTTTAATCAATGTCTTCAGTTGCTTGGCAACCATTGACAACCAGCAGTTGACCCTATATGATCCTGATCATTGAAGTCTGTGTGAAATAAAAATGTACAATGTTTATTTTGCTAGCACACATTGCCAGTCTTAAAGTGAACAATTAATCCTCACAAGTTAATTATCTGAAAGAAAATATGTATTTTAATCATTTTCAATCAAGGTCTGACCATTTGCTTCTGTGTTTGGAGTGGTGGTCCTTCTGTTGATGTCAATTTGAAGGTTTCAGCCACAATATTCGTAACTACGCCCCTCTTAGTTTGCTATGAGGGAATGATGCGCAAAAGAAAGCCCCGCCCCCTACTCAATATTCCATTCTGGAAGTACATCAACACAATGAAATAAAAGTCTCAGCAACTTCCGCTTCACATGAACTTTAATGATTTCTGTTGATTAATGAGGATGAAGATGGGTTTACTGTGGCAATTTCCATTAATATATGAATTACTATTGAAAGATGGACATGGTAATCAGCAATGCTCAAGTTAGTCTGAGGTGTTTAAAAAGGACGCACCATTTCACCACCAGCAACAGCTTGAACCGCGGATACAAGGAAGAATGGATCCTTGCGATCATGTTGTTTTACACCAAATTCTGACCCACCGCTGTCAAATGTCACAGCAGAAATCAAGTCTCATCAGACCAGGCAACATTTTTTTCAGCTCTCTATTTGTCCAGTTTTGGTGAGCTTATGAACTTATCTGAATTTTGTTATGCACTCAGAGATGGTTTTCTAGTGGGTATTTAAAGGGATAGTTCAGCCCCAAAAAATCTAAATGTACTCATTATTGACTCAATTGGTCCCAAACCTTTATGAGTTTCCTTCTGTTAAATACAAAGTAAGTTATTTCAAAAAATGTTAGAAGCCTGTAACCATTGCCTTCCATAGTAGGAAAAACAAATACTATGGAAGTCAATGGTTACAGATTTCCAACATTTTTCAAAATAGAAAAAAAGAAATGATGACTTTTGATTTTTATTTTGGTGATCTATTCCTTTAAGGCCATGTCCACACTAATACATTTTCATTTAAAAATGTGCATTTTTCTGTCCATTTTGCCTGTTCACACTGAAATGGCATTTTAAGCATCAAAATGTTTTCTTCAAAGGACACAGATTGTTTACTAAGAGCTGTTGTTTCAGCACATCTCCCAGTCTATATTCTCACTCACTTTTGCAACTTTATACCCATGCGGTGCTTTTCCTTAAGATATTGCCGCAATGTTTCAAAGAGCCAGAAAGTAAATAAATGGCAGGTAGAAATGATCTAGCTCAAAGCATCTTACATCTTAATGCATGTGCAATACAGGGACAAAAACATTTTCAGTCATTTCAGTGTGGATAACCAAATGAAAACTTATATAGAAAATGTATATTAGAAAATATTTAAGTTACTTTTCCTTTTCTTTCAGATCTGGTTATTCTACTTTTACATCAACAGGTCATTTTCACCCACATAATGACAATCATGCTTCTCTCTTTTCAAATGGTTGTGCATAGAAGTTCTAGCTGATTGAAATACACTCTAAAAATGGTGCTAAATAGCACTTAAAGTGGTATTTTGGCTTGTAATCATGTGGGAACCACTTTAAGCTACTTTTTTATGTGGCACCTTAACCACCCAAAAAAAAACACAAAAAAACATTACTGATGCTATTTGGCACTTAAATTGGTTCCCCTATCATTACAAGCCAAAGAACAACTTAGCGGTACTAAATCATACCTCAGCTACCACAAAGAAACGTAGAAGAAGAACCAATATGTTTTGTGTGTACTCAGAGCAGCTCATCTAGAACCACTAAGTGGATAGCCGGCAGCTAGCTCTCTGCAACTCTCACATGGTCGCCCGCTGAAGCTTAGCAGGGCTGCGCCCGGTTAGTATCTGAATTGGAGACCACATGGCAAAGCTAGGTTGCTGCTGGAAGTGGTGTAAGTGTGGGTGCTCAACCTGTGGTCTGTGTGGGTCCTAACTCCCCAGTATATTGATGGGAACTCTATACTGCTCAGTAAGCGCCGTCTTTCGGATTAGACGTTAAATCGAGGTCCTGACTCTCTGTGGTCATTAAAAATCCCAGGATGTCCTTCGAAAAAGAATAGGGGTTTAACCCCGGCATCCTGGCCAAATTTGCCCACTGGCCTCTGTCCATTATGGCCTCCATATCATAATTGGCTTCATCACTCTGCCTCCTCTCCACCAATCTGGCGCAATATGGCTGCCGTCGCGTCATCCACGTGGATGCTGCACACTGGTGGTGGATGAGGAGATCCCCCCATTGTGTAAAGCGCTTTGAGTGTCTAGAAAAGCGCTATATAAATGTAAGGAATTATTATCTAGCACCAACAACCATTGCCACATCTTTCTGATATCCACTTTGAATTACAGCATGCCATCTTGATTGCATTGCTACCATGTTCCCCTTCAGAATGGGGACTCGAGTTATGTCGAAACAACATTATGGGGAATTGCCAGATGACCAATCACTATGAAGAGTAAGGATGTTTTTACACCTAGACGTTTGTTCTTTGTCTCGTTTGCCCAATTAGCGCGGATCGTTTGGCATATGTGAAACCCGCAATGGTGCTCGGATCTGCGCCAAATCAATCGGTCCGAGATCGCCTGAATGAGGTGGTCTCAGCTCGATTGAAACGAACTCTTGAGCGGATTGATTGTAGTGAGAAAGCAAAACGATCCACCAGGATAGTTCGTTACATACCACAGTGTATTATGGATACGTAATAGCCATATATACGGTTATATGAAGAGAGAATTATAAGTAGGACGGAATGTCATTCCTACCAGTAAATGTGCGTTTCATGTCGAATACTAAAGTGAAAGCATGCTGAAATATTACAGAGTGCTGTTTATCCGTTAGGAAAATTGACCGAAATTACTATCTGATTATTTTTTCCATGTTTAATCTATTTAATATTTTGTGTTAGGCCTGTTGTTTTGTTCAAGAAAAATAAACTCTAAAACTCTGACCAATGTGAGGAGAGATTACTCGCATGTGACTTATTTTAACTGTTTTGGTCTGTTTAGAAACTTTGCCTAGTGAAAGTGAACCGCACCAAGAACAAAAATAAACATTGTAACAATTTTAATTCTGTTTCGGAACAAAACAATCGATCTACAGGTGTGAAAGCACCCTAAGAAAAAGGGCCAATAAATCCTATGAATGAGCTTTTTTCACCATGATGTCGACTTTAAATTACAGCATGCTGTCTTGATTACATTCCTACCATGTTATTGGCTGATGTTATCTGAATTAATGAGCAGTTGAAAAGGTGGACCTAATTAACCAACTAACGAGTGTACATACAGTAAGTCTATAAGACTGAATTTGCCATCCAGTTTAATAAAGAACTTGTTAGTGATTCTTTGCTGACAAAACAACCTTAACCTGGCTGGTAGCTGTTTTGGGAAACCAACTAACGACCACTCCTCTAAACAGGTAATAACTAGTTTGAGAATCTAGAAATTATTTAGTAATCTGTAAAAAATGCACAATTCATTCATTGTCTCAACACAAATTGATTAATATAACTTAAGGAATTTAAGTGGATCGAACATAAATGATCGAACATGTACTGTGCTCAATTTTAATAAGTAGATTGAACAAGCAGCAAAATATTTCTTTTGAGTGTACGCTTTAAAAATAAGCTGGGTTCCACACAATCGAATTTGTGTTGAGACAACATGAAGGAATTAAGTTCACTTAGTTTTTAAAATTTAAGTGGATTGGACATAAAACAATTAAGTTAAAACTCAACAATTGTGTTGTTTCAGCTCAATTTATGTAAGTAGATTGAACAAACAGCAAACATTTTTTGAGTGTATATAAATGTGTCAGCTTTCCTTTCCTCCAGTCATAAAGGGAAACAAACTTTGTGCATGGTGGTAAAATGAACCAAAATAAACACATCAAAATGCTCTGCGTAAACATCCATAATGAAACCAAACTGGCAGCTCTCAGCTTGCACACTCCATCCATCACACCTCTCGCTCGGAGTTACAGTGATTAATGTTTGTTTCTCTGACTATCCTAAGCCAAATGCGAGCGTCTCCAGTCTGCTCAATTCATTGTCAGCACTTTAGTCCCCATCCGGCAGGAATCATAATTGACTCTCTCCCACTTTCTTTGCCTCTTCTCTCTCTCTCTCCCAGCCACTTTCACAATCTCCTACACCTCCAGAGCACAATTCCATCAGGTCCCAATGGCAAAATCAGATCAGCGCCCAATAGCCATTAGCTACTCTATTTAAAGAGATCTATGCAGTTGTGAAGGCTGCTTAGAGTTAATTACGCTGCCTGTCTGTGTTTAGCCTGTGGCCATACTGCACTCCGATGGGAAGATTATTGAGTTTTATCGTTCTTTTAATGGAAAACCCCCCCTCACCTCGCATCCATTCAGACCATATACAGGGCTGTAAACCCCTTCCAATTCCTTAACGCCGCATGACCGGCTTCTGCCCCGAACTGATAAGGAGCTGCAACAAAAGACATTGATTTGGCCCATAAGGATTAAAAAAACCAAAAGGCACCCTCGTCTATCTGGAGTCGATGGCGTTTTATGACACAGTGCTAAAACTCAAACGGCTGCATAGTGCTGGGAGGTTGAGTAAAGTTCAAAGGCATAAAATGGTCAGTGTGACAGCTGAGGTGTGTCTGAGGCTATGTTATTCTGAATTATAATGCCCACACAACAAGTAACTCAGGTAACTGACACCCGGGTCGCTTTATTGACTGTTTCTCGGCTTGAAATGAAAGGAAATCTGTTGGACAAGGGACTTGCGAATGAATCCGACTTTGACGCAGAAAATCCCATGAGTAGTAAAAGCTCACTAAAGTAGCAGGAGCATCTAAATCCCTGGAGGTAGATACTAAAATCCTCCATATTTCAGCAACCAGACAGACGGCTTCAAAAGGAAAACACACAAACATACAGAACAGACCCAAAATACAAATTTCCCTTCCATCTGAAACACCTCCAGCACTGCTCCCGCAGGGATCGGCAGAATGCAAACTGAAATGAAGTGGCAAATGAATTGCAAACACACACACACACACACACCAGCACATATCAGTCTAAAGAGAATGACATACTTGAATGTATGAGGGTATTTATGATGTAATTGAAATTGCCCCACAGACAGTGTGCCTGAAACTGATACAAAAAACAAAGCGAAGTATGAGTCTATCATTAAAATACAACAAGGTAAGACACAAAATATTGATTCTTTGACAACTGTTTTATGTTTAAATGTTAAATGACTAACATTACTATTAAAACTCTAGACTTCCTAAAATTTAGTTTTTTAGAAGTAAAAATATGGCACCATTTACATGGACATTCATGAACTGTTATACATCACGGGTCTCTTAGGTTATTTGAACTTATTTCGACCATTGATTCCAATTTTCAGAACAGGTTTTAGAATTTAAACTTAACCCAGCAGGCACAGGACGTCAACATGACGTCAGATTGACGTTGTACCCCAACGTCGTGGGACGTTGCATTTTGCGTGGAAATGAAAATAAGGTTGTTGTCAGAACCCAATGTCAGACCAACGTCAGTGTCCAACGTTGGACAGACTTGGACACTGACACTTGGATTTTGGTCAATTTCCAACGCAACCTAAAATCAACCAAATATCAATGTCTAATGATGTTACAGCTTGACGTTGTGTGGACATTACCACAGCCACAGGATGCTCACTACACATCAGCTATAGGGGTAGTGGAGAGAGAGATAGAGCCAATTCGATGGATGGGGATGATTTGGACGCCATGATCGATAAGGGCTGATGAAGGAAATTTGCCCAGGACACTGAGGTTACACCCCTACTCTTTACTCACTGACAGTATAGTGTCCACTTCACTATACTGGGGCATTAGGACTCACATAGACTGCAGGTTGAGCGCCCCCTGCTGGCCTCACTAACACCACTTCCAACAGCAACCTAGTTTTCCCATGTGGTCTCCCATCCAGGTACTGACCAGGCTCAGCCCTGCTTAGCTTCAGTGAGTAACCGGTCTTGGGCTGCCATATCACCCCACCAACATATCACCCTATTTTGACAACATCAAAATAACATTGTCCTTAGACACTGGCTAGACATTGAATTTTGGTCACCCGACATCACGACCTAAATCTAACCTAATATTAATGTCTTATGATGTTGTGTGCCTGCTGGGAGGTTTCAACATTTTCAGAACTAAAACCATCCATTGTCTTTATTATCGTGAGCTGAAACAAAGGTTATTCTTAAGTTGAATCTAATCAACATGTTTAATTTGGATAACTTATGTTTTTATAGCAGCAGGAGTCTAACCACATAACAATGTCACATTTAATGAAATTATTATCACCCCACAGTATTCAAGACATGATTATAGCTTCACTACACATTGGCTACAGTATGTATGTTCCAAATCCAAATTTTAATTTTAGGAAATATTATCAAAAATATCCCAAGTCTACACCAGAAATCCAAATTCTAACCAGTATCAAAATTAATTCAGTATCTATGTATTGATAATAAACGAATTCAACCTATTTTACCCAATATTTGTATTTATGCTTATAGAGTAATGTGTCATCATTACGTAAGCAACTTGCTAACTTTATCAAACTCAAAATTAATAGAGTCGCACTACTTGGTTGACTGAATGCCTATTAAGAGCATCCCAGAATTTTGTATTTCATGTAAGATAGAGCCTTGAAAGACAGCTGTCTATGCAGGCAGTTCCAAGTAGGGCAGCTCTCCAAGTTTTTCTCTTTTTTTTTGGAACAGAGCCATGGAAGAACTGGATGGCCTATATTGTATATCCCACAATGCAAGGCAGTTAACTTGACATTCTAATCCAATGTGTCAGTCCCGATCTTCTGCTAACTTGATGAACTTGAATAAAATAAATAAATTGCAAAGAAGTCATGTAACACCACGCATACATGGACGCTAGTTTTGTTAAATGGTTACAAAACAAATACCGTTTCAGGCCATGGTCAAACTAAATGAAATGTGTATCTTTCTATGACACATTTAGAACATGCATAAATGAAAATGTACACTGTGTGTTTATGTAGAATATAATTAAACAGAACAAAAATAAATGATGTATTATTTTTTCTCAATTAAAGAAGCACATATTCAACTTCAAAACAGCAGGGTGAGTGCAAGTTTACAAATACCCAGGACATGTTTTATTCAGTAAATACATATGCATTTAAATTGGGTTGTTTACTAATTCATAAATGCACACAAATTAGAGATCAAGCAATATAGAATTTTGCTGATCCGAAGAAGATAAGCCTTTGAATAAAGGCAATAAAATGACTACTGAGCCTCCTAGTAAAACCTAAAGCTATGTACCAATTCTCATTATAGTGGCTTATTACTATTATTAAGATGTTGGTGGTTTATTAGTACATACTCTGCATGATCTTATTCTACATTCCTAATGCCAATACCTAAGCCTAACTACTACCTTAATAACTATTAATATGCAGCAAATTAGGAGTTTATTGTAGTTAATGGTTTATTAATAGCACAAACTGTACCTTAAAATGGTGTGACCATAATGTTTAGTCTTTCTTACCTGACATGTCATGATTTTGCCAAGTATGATGTGATCCTGGATTAACATCTATGTTGATCCTGGAACATCATTTTTGTTCGAAAATGTAATCCATACCTATTCCCTACCCCTAAACCCAACCATAACTGGAAACTATTCCAAAAATCAGAGGGGAATAATAGTTGGATAACAATCATGTGCATGTGCATGAACCTAACCGTAAGCACAAACTTAACATAAACGGTAAATTCTGATTGGTAATTCTGATTGGCTGATTGGAATGTTGTTCCAGGATCAACATAGAACTTAATCTAGGAACATGTCCTACTTGGTAAAATCAGGTTGGCGTCTTACCTATACAGGGCTGAGAAAAATATCAAGACCAAAATAGACCTGCACTGAAAAAATGATTCATTGGATCTACAACATTTTTCAAGGTAACTGGTTACAAACAATTTATACGGGCTGAATTTAAACAAACACATTAAGTTACACATTACAAAAACTTAATTTGTTTGTTTAAATTCAGCCCACATAAATTGTTTGCAACCAGTTACCTTAAAAAAAAAAAAAGAGTAAATCCAATGAATCATGTTTGTTCAGTGCAGACTCTTATCATGAAATGTTAATACTTTACTACTTCCAGCTGCTCATTCTAAAAGGTGATAGATATAAAATCTGAATTTTTACAACCACTTCAAACATATTAGTATATTAACAGCATAAAATAAACATTGTCATAATTCCTCAACAGTTGATCATGAGCATAACTATGAACTGTTGAAACTGCAAGCTTGCAGATTGCAAAAGAGCACAGCAATACAAATATGCAACGCTCACATTTATTTATGATAAAATATTGATTTTTAGGAGTACCCAGTAGGCATCTTGATTTCAAAACGACATCAAAACACACATCAAAAACGCATATCAATTGATGTTAAAACTTTGACGTCTATTTGACATTCACACATTGATGGCGTTTTGACCACAAAAATAATGACACAAAAAGTATTATAATATAAAAAATATTTTGTTGAAAGCTTCAATTACAAATTTACACTGGATTTTTCAACATAGGCTCATTTTGAAAACATAGTTCTATACATTTCTGGAGATCGCGAATTATGTAGCCAGTACAGTACGTATGGCTGCATTTCATCTTTAAAACGGACGCTACGGGGCAGTATGACACCGTTCCTTTTCGTGCTTACCAGATGAAGGCTTACCTCCGTATGGGCGGCTTTCCCATTTTTACCAGTTTGTCTAGTAGCTCGCCATGTACGTCGGCAGAGTTGAGATGCAGAGAGCAGTTGACCATAACGACGGGGTTCGAGTCCAGCGAAGAATGGTTCCATAAAGCAGGTAAAACCAAAACAGGAGCCAAAAATAAAATAAACAAGCAAATAAAAGGGTGAGGATGTGGTAAAATCTGAAAATGCCTACAGGAGTGGGGACAGGATCTTGTACAATCAGGCAAGGAACACACTGACAAAGGAGATTGGTGTGGCTAAGAAGAGCTATGCCAAAAAGCTGGAAAACCAGTTTTCTGCCAACGACCCGGCATCAGTGTGGAAAGGCCTGAAAGACATCACAAACTACAAGACACCATCCCCCAGCATTGATGGCAATAAACAACTTGCAAACGAGCTGAATAAGTTCTACTGTAGATTTGAGACCCCCGACCAGACACCCCACACCCACCCTGACGATCTCTCTACACAGCCATCAACACCTCCAGCCACCCCTCTCTCCCCCCCTGCACTTCAGATCAGTGAGGATAATGTGCGTCAGATCTTCAGGAAACAGAAGAGAAGGAAAGCACCTGGCCCAGATGGCGTTTCACCAGCCTGTCTGAGAACCTGCGCTGACCAGCTGGCTCCCATTTTCTCACAGATCTTCAACGGATCACTGGAACAGCGCAAAGTTCCATCCTGCTTCAAATGCTCCACCAT
>CAIGQV010019081.1:9418993-9435397 GCA_903798115.1 Danio jaintianensis | reverse complement strand
GATAGATAGATAGATAGATAGATAGATAGATAGATAGATAGATAGATGGGATTACCCCATTTATATTTTACACTGTAAATATTTGAAATCATTTGTTGATAGAGTGTATGTATGAACATGCACAAAAACTAAAACCAATGGTAAAAGTTCTCACCCGTTTCCCCCTTGTCTTGAGCAGCAGGTTCAGTGTGAAATGGAGTGTACCGCAATCCCAAAATCCATCGCAATAGCAAACCCAAAAATCCCCAGCTGCAGAGTTCTGGTTAGATCCACACAAGTGAGCGAATTTGAGAGAGACAGGTGTGCCCTCGATGTACAAACTGATGATTTCAGAGCATGATCGCAGAGGCAGAGAGCGAAAGAGAGAAAGGCAGAGAAGACTGGAGGAACTCTCCAACGAAACCATAGAAGCAGTGCGTGACACAAATATCCCTCACTCTTTTAGAAACGGGGTGAAAGGAGACGCTCCGAAAATCTCAGTCCCAGTAAGATTGAGATAATATGTAGTCCATGCCTCAGAGGATCTCCTAAAAGAGACAGAGAAGGGACAGTGAGTGCTTACCCTGAGGCACTCCTAGAAGAAGAAACCAGGGGCGAGCATTCCTAAATCAGCTTTCTGTCTCTTGCGTGAACACATCCGTGGTTCTCTTCCATCTTCCTCTCCGACTCGGGGCTTGTGTTAATCTCTCGCCGCTGTGCTCTGATCTGCAGCTGAAAGGTACAGAGCTATAGAAGCACCTCCCCCATCTGTGCTAATCCAGCCCTCTCTGTGACGGCCCCTTCTTGATGCAGCCAATCAGAGAAACGGATCCTCCTCTGAGATCTGCCTTCAGTCTCTGTCTCCTCTTTCATGCACTAACACTGACACATTATGAACTGGATGCTCTATTACACTGGACAGACTGATGCACAGAAGAAGACAAATCCAAAGTCTGGAACTCAAATTTTACAGATGGAGGTTTAGCCAAATGTTCAGTCTGTGTCGATGTGAATCATTTGTTGTCTTGTTTAGTTGAGTCAGAGTTTTTTATTATTTTAAGTTTATTATTTTATTAATTATTTTAGCATCTCAATTGATTGTTCAATATGGGACGTAGGTGATGACTTCTGAGATTTTTATAATGTGAAATAATAATGTAATCTTCACTCCAGAATCGGAGACCTCAACAAACTGACAACACATTCTGCAGTACAAACATCATTCAAATCAACCAATCTGAGCAGCTTTCCACTTATGTGGAAAATACTTTAACCATTTATAGTAATTAGACCAGTAATTAACCAGAGTAATTGGCGGTTCATTCCGCTGTGGTCAACCCCTGATAAATCAGGGACTAAGCCGAAGGAAAGTGAGTGAATGAGAATTCTCTAGTTGCTATGGTAACACAACATCTATAGTAATACATACAAAGTTTACTACAACTATAGGGTATATTATGCATGGTCAAGCACCCCTATATATTCAAGATCTTTTACGTAGTCACTCATGTAGCCGGTCTCTGAGGTCTTCTGGCAAAGACCTTTTAGCCATTCCCAGAACTCGTCTTAAGACTAAAGGTGACCATGACTTCTGTGTTGTGGCCCCAAGGCTCTGGAACTCATTTTAATTTTCTCAATTTCAACTTATTTTCAATACATCTAAGTTTACTGTAGTAGAAAACACAGTATACAGTAGTATTTATTACAGTTTATTAGTTAACAACAGCTAATACTACAGTATATTGTAGCAATCATTTACAATGAGTTATAAATACTGTAATATATTCAGTACTTTACTAGGGTTCATATCACTATTATTTTACTAATAATTAGTATAGTATTTTTTTCAAGTGGGCATGCTCACTTTTTTTGTTATGGATAAGCATCCTTTAAGCATTTTTTTTTTAAAGAAATAATAAATGTTTTATTATTAAAAAAAAAAAAGACTACATAATTTATTTGAAACTGTTTACAAAGTATAATCTTTATTTCATTCTTTTCAATTAATTCTTTACTTTACTGTCCCGTGACAATAAGTCTATCAATCTAAAATATTAAAACGAATGTCAAAGATATTAATTAACTGTTTAAAATATATTAATCTAAATAAACAATGGCATACTGCTATTATAAATGACATTTGTTGTGTGAAAATTGATTCATAAGATCTGCCATTTCATTGCAAAAAAATGTATCAATGTAGAAAGTCCTTATAAGTTTCACGTCAAAAGACAGCAGTTGGTGATGCAACATAATAAAATGGACACACAAGTCAAGAATTACTTTGTGACCTCCAGCTGTCAGTGTGAATGCACTTTTAGGTTCACACTTTCAGATGCATCTCACTCGGTACAGTTATTAGGAAGCACAAGGTGTTGGTAGGCATCACAGGAAGACAGTGATTTATATGAGTGACACAAATTGTTTTCTCAGTGCGTTCACACTGACAGCATTTTGCTGTGACAAAGTAACCGAAAGTCATTTAAGTTCCCTGAGAGTTGGTGATTTAAAATGACTGACTGACTGACAGCAACAGCTGGCAATACAACAGAACAGAATGGAGTTCAATGTTATGCAAATGCACAGCAATGTTATATGGCAACTACCAATGCAGAAAAAAGTTTCACGTCATGATGCAAATGGAAATAGCAGTTGATCAAAAATGCCTACTGGTGACCAATTTGCTGTCATATGTCTCAGTACACTCAGGAAGTGTCCTTTTGTGCAACACTAATGCAAAGTAGACATGATAGTAATGTATATGTGAGGCAAACGTTGTTTTCACAATAGCCGTTCTGACAGTGATTTATCATGATAACACATTCGAAAGTCATTTAGGGGGGTTGTTAATTTGAAATTACATGACAGAAGGCAACAGTTGGAAATGCAGCTTTTAACATTCTCCATTGCAAGTCACATCACTGTGCATTTGCATAACGTTGTGCAGAACTGATGCAAATGTATACAGCAGTTGATCAGCAACGCCTACTACAGACCTACAGTTTAAAAAAAACAACCTCCAGCGATTCACTTCATCATTCTGAACGTATGGTCACACAGTTGGCTGCATATGTCTCAGCATGGTTAGAAAGTTTACTTACTTTTTCACAGCAGACACAGGAAGTATAGTTCATATATGGAATGCAAAACAATTCTCACAGTGATTTGCGATGACAAAACAACGTAAAGTCTTTTAAGTTTAACAACAGTTCTGTTAATAAAAGTTGATGATGTACTGGTGTCGCCACATCACATCAAGTTTAGCAGAACAATACACAAAAGGATACAGAAGTTGAGCAAGAATAACGAGATACGAGATTGGGTTTACGAGAACGAGACGAGACAAGATTTTTACACTATTTTTAAGAAATCCTCAATGATGAAATATATGAATGGAAAATAGTCTTTTATTCAACTGAAAAAAACACAAATCGCAAAACTATTTAGGTGCTTTTGTTAAATCAACTTGTAATGAATGTTATTTTACTTCTATTTTAATGAATTATACGCAGTAAAGGACATGCAAACACTGCTAAATATTTTGCTAATAGCCTATGTGAATGGAAAATAATCATTTTATATATCATTTTAAATATTAGCAAAATATTTGCTAATATATGAATGGAAAATAGATTTTTATTGAACTAGAAAAAAAAAAAATCACAAAATACAAAACAATTTAGGTGCTTTTTAAAATTGTAATGGCTGGTATTTTATTTCTATTTAAATTAATTCTGTCGTAAAAGGGCATACAAACACTGCTAAATATTTAGATATAAACTCTACTGACTGGCTTCTCCTCTGTACAATTTCACATGATAAATCAAACTTTTTTCCACACACTGAACTGAAAAATATATGTAATTTTTTGTATTTAATTTTGTATTTAATAAATCAGTTTTACTTTTATTTAGCAAGATTTCATTCATGCCCCTGTGACTCACTCTGAGCTACTGGATGCGATCATGCGAATATGAAGTAAGGACTGATAGGAGAGAGTTGTTTTAATGGAGTTTGATGCCGCACGCCAATGAAATTATTTTGTAAAAATCAGCTTTTCCCGAACAGCATAAACATGCGTTTCGTGATGATGAGTCTCCAGGAGATCATTCAGTGAGTGTGTGTGTTTGTTTGCGCACGCTTAGAGATGTGTGTGTCTGTGGTGCTTTACTGACTCGCTAGGTGTGTATCTGTCCTGTCGCAAAATGCAGTTAAAAGTCCTTCAAGGTGTTAATAGTTTGACTACAGCGTTTACATATCTGCACTTCAATAATGCCACTAAAATAGGAATACTCCACATGTCTTAATTCCATATGTGTTTACGACGATTATGACTTTCAGCATATCTGAAGTGCTATTCCATTGCATGGATACGAACCATAATGTGTGTAGCTGCAGTTGTAGCCTATGTTGGATGCGGCACCCGCTGAACTCCGGTAAAAAAAAAAAAAGCAGTTACCTCACACCTGCCCGCCCAACCGAGTGACAAATGCAACTTCGAGGCCAGCCTGGGTTGCCAGGTGTGTGCAAAGCACTTGATTTGCAGATCAAATCCAATCCTGCCTCCAATCTTCAATGCTAATTTCACCCTGACGCTCCATCATAACATCACAACTCACGAGACAACTTTTCACCTTGACGAGAAATCTCGTCGCGATTTAATCTCGTCATACGAGATCTTGTCACACCCCTACCAATAGCTGATAACCTCCGGTGAATAAAGCAGCGTTTCCATCCAAGTAGTCAAAGAGAACAAAATCGTCACTTCCTGATTAACTGGCGCCAAATATCAAAAGTAAAAACAGAATTTTCTGCGGTAGGAGAAGCTGCGTGAATCTTTTCTTTATTTAATAAATGACTTGGTCCTCAGAAGACAATGCCAACGTGCAATGAATACGTGGTGGTGTTTTAAGGCATGAGACGTGGAGCACAGACGCTCTTGACAATCTGGAGGTAATTAATAAAATAATAACACTAATACTGAAATGGTTAAGGCGTTTTAGAATGACCAAAGCAACATTTCAGATGTTTAACAGTGTGCTCAGCCTGCTGGTTTGTCCATTCACACACATTTTTTTCACCACATGATCTCTTATAACAAAATCACATAACTTTTTTTAATGTGCATACTGGAATTTGTTCGGTAAAAGTGTTTCCATTGTAGTTTATGCGCATCTTTTCTTATCGAATAAGAAGTTTATCCTACTCAGTTATGTGCATGTTTTTTTAATGCGCATTTTTAAAATTTATGCGCATCTTGGCGTTTCCATCAACCGTTTGTTTGTGCGCATATACAAAATGCGCATAAAAATAGGTGGATGGAAGCGTGGCTATTGTGAATGTATGGTCACACCTGTTGAAGCATTGCTGAGTAAAAATAGAAAGTTTACTTTTTTAAAGCTTGTGACACACCAAGCTGATGTCAAAGAACTAGCGTAGATGAAAACTGATTGTTGTCTCCTCTCCAATCTGGACCAAAAAGCTATATGTGAACACACCAAATGGACGACAGCCAGCTGATGAATGGACCTGCACGAGTGGATGTATCTTTCCATACCTATAGGTGTCAGTATCTGTATTGTCATTCCACAAAGACAAAGTCGGAACTGCTGAACACGAACAACCCGTAAACAAAGGAATGTTTACATACCTTTTCACAGAACTTCTCACACACCACAGAAGGATTCTCTAGTGCAAATATGTCTGATAATCTGATAATCCACAGTTTGCAGATATTTAAGAAATGACAGCCAGCTTCTTTGTGCTAACTTTTGCATCATTTGCTTAATTTCGTCACTTTAGTTTTTGTTCTCACACTCTGATTCATAGCTAAACATCAGAGCTTTCTCTTTCACGATGGCTGACGCAGATTCTACATGCTGAATCTGGCAAAATCTCTTAGAAGTGAACCAGACAGGAGGCAACGTGTGGAACACACCAAATAAAAGATGTCACCCATGGCCCAATGCTGCCCAATGGATGACTGGAGACACGCTTTTCTCTCCATATGCACCAGACACTTTCTTATGAACACTTTATTTTTCTGGGAAAACATTTTGGAATCCTGAGTGTGCTTGACACAGATGAATAAGTTTGACAAATCAGCTGTAGATTGTTCCTCTTTCTGTTCCTCGGTACTCTCTATATGCACCAGACACTTTCCTACAAACACTCCACTACAAGGACTCAACAACAGTAAATTAAATAAATGTAAATGTAAAGTAGATAAAAATGGTTTTAGCACTAGTGCAAGAACGCCCCCTATTACCGAACAACAGTCAGCGACCTCCAGCTATTCGCTCGCTGTCATTGTGAACGTACGGTCACACTTTTAGTTGCATATGTCTCAGCACAATTAGAACATTTCCTTATTCACGGCACTAATCCAAGGTGAGAAGTAGACATGGGAGGGTGACAGTGATTTCTTGCCCATATGGGCCTGTCAGTGCTGCATCTGGACGATAGGAACTTGGCAGTGCTTTTGAGAGTTTGTGTGCATGCACGAATGCTCGGAGCATCAGATAATTAAAAGCAGTTCCTCTCAGTCCAGTCAGTGGTCAGAGGTCATCCACTCTCTTGCTTAAGTCCTCGCCACAGTTCTTTGTGCTCTTTTTCACCCAGCAGACAGAAGGCATTATTTTCAGCCGGGCGGCCATCATGCGAAAGCACTTCATGCTCCAAAAACCACAGAGTTGCACAAGAGCACCAGGAGCTGTGGTCAAACGCAGACTACACAAACCCCTCATGAAGCACCTGCCTCCCACATGCAGGGGAGCTCTTTTGGAGCTGTGAAAGTGGTCAGTTTGTTGACAGCTGTTTCCCGAGACGGGAGGTATTGATTATCTCTTGGGGGTAGTGTGAGGTTGTTGCAGTCTCTCTCAGGACTATCCACCTCCATCCCTTTTTATTCCATCCCTCGCTTTTTGTGCCTTACAGGACAAAGCGAATGCCTCTGGGGAGAAAGCCTGCCAATGTCCAGACAAGTGTTGAATATTTGATATGTCCCCAGTGGCATGGAGAGTCTGTTAATGGCTATCTTTAACATACGACCCCCTAGATCAAAGGCGTAACACTTTGTGTGGACATACCCTATCAATAATGTACCACCGCAGACCAAAATTAACACACACACACAGGCACAAACTAGAATTGAAAACGGATTGACAGACTAGATCTTTGTGGTTAGATATTCAGTGTCGTCTCATTGTTGGGTTTTTCGATTTACTCAAGTCTGGCAAAAAAGCATTGTCGATTTTGCAGCTTATTCTACCAGTTATCAATATTTCATGTCCATCCAGCCATTTTTCAAACTGACTGTCCTATGTAGGGTCAAAGAGAGGCTGGAGCCTATCCAGCATCATTCGCTCACATTTATCTGCAGTTTAGTCTCTAATTGCTGCATATCTTTGGACTGTGGACGAAAATGGAGCTCCTGGAGGAATCCTGATGCCGAAACAGCAACCTGCCTCAGCCAGGACTTCAATAAAGATCTCTGGTTGGTGTGGTGGTAGCACCATACCATGCAATATTGAATGTTCATGTATTACCATAAAAAATACATGTATTAATGCTTTGGGGAATGTTACACTACTGAAACGATGCTAATGACTTTTATTCCTTTTCACACTAATGATATTTTAGGGAAATATTATAGACAAATAAAGGATAATTTCCATGCAGTTCTTTGCAACACACCGAATAATTACCACAAAACAACCTATGATTGTCTATGATTTGTAATCAGATATGTTTGCCTCACCTATCTATCTCAATGTGAAAATTGTAGCAAGGTCAGTTTGCTCGGTAGATCACTTTGTACAGTGTTGTACTTGTGATACAGAGTGCTTGGGTTCAAGCTTGGCAAAGATAAAAGTAATATAAAATCAAGGTTAAACTATGTGATTGCAGTGCTCTTTTCTCTTACATTTGCTTTTGAAAACACTATTGGTTGGGTTTAGGTCAGTGGTTCTCTACTGCACGACAAGAACCGCTTTTTGTGGACATATAGAAGAAGGACATGTCTCCGAAATGTACAGCAAAATGTATTCCACGTAACATATTTCAGATTTGCAAAAATGTAGACAGCGCAACATGCAACTAGTCTCACAGCAAGAAGGTCGCTGGTTTGAATCCCGGCTGGGCCAGGAGAGGTTTCTGTGTGGAGTTTGCATGTTCTCATCGTGTTGGCGTGGGTTTCCTCTGTTCTCCGGTTTCCCCCACAGTCCAAAGACATGCGCTATAGGTGAATTGAATAAACTAAATTGGCTGTAGTGTATGTGTGTGTGTGTGTGTGTGTGTGAGAATCATGTGTGTATGGGTGTTTTCCAGCACTGGGTTGCAGCTGTAAGGGCATCCGCTGCGTAAAACATATGCTGGAATAGTTTGCGGTTCATTCCGCTGTGGCGAACTCTGAAATAGAGACTAAGCCAAGGAAAATGAATGAATAAATAAACTTGCAACTAGACACACCAATGTATTTTACATTTGACAAAAATGTAAGCTGATGTAGGCACATAATTTCAATTAACCTGGGCTCAAGAATGTCATTCTATAAAAGTAAACCCCTTCAGGTTGATACAAGACCCCTCAGATTTTGACTAGAAGACAGTACCTTATAACTTGCAGTCCTAAAATATTCACAGAGAAGTTGTTTTTCATTCCTTACTTAGGAGTAAAAAAAACATTCCAAATACCATAACAGCAATACTTCGTATACTCATAGAATATCTGACACTCTCAAAGAATTCATACATTGCTTAAAATGACATCACACCAATTATTTTTTCCTTGACATCCTCAACAAAGTTGGCTGTTTATTGTTAAATGTAATAATTCTAAGGCTTGAATGTATATCTATTAGTAGGCTAAATAATGGCACATTTCTGATGTAACGCATAGCAGTTCTTCGGATAAGTAAATGTTTATTTGCTCTTAGCAAGATACGAGTTACCAGTGCACACAGCCATGAAGGACTCTGCATTATGTTGTTCATGCAGCTTTTTTTTTCCGTATTTACACTGTCAAATAAATGACCTCTATGTAAACAGGGACTGGATGGCAGCCCAGTTCAACTCAGATATGCTCAAAGCGCAATCAGGAATGAAAGATTGAACAACAGAAGTAAAAGAGATGCTAATTCAGCTTCCCTGGAGTAGTTCTGTGATGTCGAGCGAAAGAAAGAAAGAAGATTCGCAGAGAGAAAGAGAGAGAGAAGGGAATCTAACATACACAAGATGCCGTTGCATGTCGCATGGCTACACTTTGACATTGATGTAACTTGAATCATCTAAACACACGAGAAAACAGCAATGACTCATGTCCACATTTTTGATTTCAGGCAAAACTTCCATCTCCATGCATGTGTGTGTGTGAGCATGTTTACAGTTTCATGCTCCCATTACCACCAACTGTTTTACTTTCACACAACCGCAGTACTTTTCATGAGAGTCAAAATATGGGAAACATTGAATGGTACATTACTGTGCCAGCTCAGCTGGATTCAGCCGCATGACATGGTTGTCTAACCCTGAACTCCGTCAAACTCCGTTTAATGAGGCCAGCAGGACCAGGGCATGAGCCGGGCCAGGAGGGGTCTTAAAAAGCCCTGCAATGCGGGGAAGGAAGTACTGGATAGACAAGGACATTGCACTACCCAAGTGTTCAATTAGCATAGTTTAAAGCGGTCCACACCCCGAGCGCAGTGTGGGGTCCAACAAGGACACCTAAAGTGTACAACTTACTTCACAAACAACTCTAAAGTTTGCTAACCCGTCACAATGCTGCCAAGGGACCCCGAACCGCTCAGAGCATGCAATCTAAGAGCACATATTTTTAACAGTGAGAATTCTGACACGACATTTGGAGTGCTAAAAATTTTAAAGCTCTTAAAAACCTCAATGCATCAGGCAGTGTCTACTGTCCTCTAGAACATTGGCACAGACGCGTCCGCCGCTTTAATTAAGCATTTCATTTCAGCATAATGCCATCTCAGTAGTTTTAACATCGACAGCCCCGAGGATTTGGCAGAGGAATAGAAGTTTGGTGAAGTGAGTTGGAGACGTCGGGGAAACTTCTTGGCGCGTGGAGATGGCGAGAGGTGCATGTATAGTTTTTCTCGGCGTGGGCGGACGGACGGGGAGAGGAGTATCTGAGTTGTGGAATGTCATGGCAGATGGAGGCAGATGGCCATTCATATTCCTGTATCTCATTACAGCTTCTCAGAGTTTCATATGATCAGTAAAAAACTCACTAACAGATGCATTAGACCTTCAGAGCGCGGCCTGCTCGGTCGGGGGAGCTGCTTTTACTGGCCAAGAGGGCCGCTTTTACACACGCGCGGATGTAATAGATGTATCTGCCTTGCAAATATGAGACGGTGAACTGCAGGGTGGCACAAATTTGACTGCTAATATGTCTTTGCTTAAGATCGAAATGCGAGAAAATTAAGAAAGAAAATACTGATAATCCAAGAAAAAAAAACAACTATAGAATTTAAGATGATGTCAGAATGAATACAATGTAAAAAAAATGTAAGAAAATATTTAAATATTGAAAATATGTAATCAGGTAGTGGTTGCGTTTTGTGCAGCACTCACAGCAAGAAGGTCGCTGGTTCGAATCCCAGGTGGGTCAGTTGGCATTTCTGTGTGGAGTTTGCATGTTCTCCCAGTGTTTGCGTGGGTTTCCTCCGGGTGCTCCGGTTTCCCCCCACAATCCAAAGACATGCGCTATAGGTGAATTGGATTACCTAAATTGGCCGAGTATGGGTGTTTCCCAGTACTGGGTTGCGGCTGGAAGGGTATCCGCTGCGTAAAACATATAGTGGAATACTTGGCGGTTCATTTCGCTGTGGCAACCCCTGATATATAAGGGACTAAACCGAAAGAAAATTAAAGAATGAATGAATATTTAATCTGGTAGTGATTACGTTTTAGTACCAAACACATTTACTGTCTGAATTGTAAATAAATCTATCTTTCGAGTAGGTTATTTTCAATGAAATGGTCAAATTCACTCATACACTGATTTGAATGAATCTAAAATAAAAAATAAATAAAAAATAAAGACATTAAAAACACTGTAACACTTTACTTCAGGAGAAACCCCCCTGCTCTCCCCCCACTGAGCATCATGGACAGCATTGTGGCAGCAGTGGAGTCATTCAGGTTCCTGGGCACCACCATCTCTCAGGAGCTGAAGTGGGACACTCACATTGACTCCATTGTCAAAAAAGCTCAACAGAGGTTGTACTTCCTTCGTCAGCTGAGGAAGTTCAACCTTCCAAAGGAGCTGCTGAAACAGTTCTACACGTCCATCATTGAATCAGTCCTCTGCACTTCAATAACTGTCTGGTTTAGCTCAGCTACCAAATCCGACCTCCGAAGACTACGTCGAATAGTTCGGACTGCTGAGCGAATCACTGGTACAATCCTCCCTACTCTCCAAGAACTGTACTTATCCAGAGCAAGCAGAAGGGCTGCCAAAATCACTCTGGACCCCTCACACCCAGCACACTGCCTCTTTGAACTTTTACCTTCTGGTCGACGCTACAGAGCACTGTGCACCAGAACAGCCCGACACAGAAACAGTTTCTTCCCTCAGGCAATCCATCTCATGAACACTTGATGATAGTAATTATGGAACAAACATCACTACTTGCTATACACTTTTTATACACATAAACACTTATTTAACAACATATTTTACATGCTAATTTGCACATAACAGCTGCTATTGTATATAGTAATATTCCTGTACATACACTTGTCAATTTGTATATTTGCATTCACTATTACTTTTATTTTTAAAATATATTTATTATCTGTTTTTTGTCCTGTCTCTGTAATTCTGTTGCACTGTAGAAGCTCTGTCACGAAAACAAATTCCTCGTATGTGTGAACATACCTGGCAATAAAGCTCTTTCTGATTCTGATTCTGATTCTGATTCTTTACTGTAAGGTCCCTTACCCAAGGTTAATGTTAACATTGTTAATGTTAAACTCAATTCTATTGAATATTATTTAGTAATACATTATTAAAAAAAAAAAAAATGTAATTGAACATTAACTATAATTAATACATATTTTAGTATTTTTGCATAGTTAACATCGTATTTTTAAAATAATTTTATTTATGAATTTTATGGCAAATTACAGTAAAAAAAAGACAAAAACAATTATATTTTAAATAGTATAGATAGTATCAACTTAAGTGCATACAATAAAATAAAATAAAAACATACCAACAAATAAAAAGGTAAATAATAATGTGGCAAGGACATGTCTCTGAAATGTACAGCAAAATGTATTCCAAGTAACATATTTCAGATTTGCAAAAATGTAGACAGCGCCTTCCAGTGGATTTGTCATCTGAAACACGCAACTAGTCTCACAGCAAGAAGGTCGCTGGTTCGAATCCCGGCTGGGCCAGGAGGCGTTTCTGTGTGGAGTTTGCATGTTCTCATCGTGTTGGCATGGGTTTCCTCTGAGTGCTCCGGTTTCCCCCACAGTCCACTATATTTATTTATTAATATAGGACTATTTTGACAATAAAACATGTTCTTGGATACATTTCCTAAATGGGTCCCAAATTTTCTTAAACTGGTTAGATGGCAGTCAAATTTTTTCCAACTTTAGAAAGAAGAGGACATCACGGATCCACTGTGTTGGGGTTGGAGGTTTCTGATCCTTCCACCTAAGCAATTTTAGTCGTTTGGCCAGGAGCACAATAAAAGCTATGCAATCAGATTGTATCGTTGTAAGATTATATTACATGGGAAAAATCCCAAAAATGGCAATCAGTGGGCAAAGGAAGATAGATATACCCCAAAAAACAGATATAGTTTTAAAAATAGTGTTCCACAAGACCAAAACATATGTGCATGAGTGGCTGGGGTGGAATTACAGTGATTACAAGCAGGATCTATATGCTGAAAGTGCTTTGAGAGCTTTAGGTTTGTCCAGTGTACACGATGCACAATTTTGCACTGCAAAAGTCCATGTCTTGCACAAACAGAGGACTTGTGAATTCTGCATAAGACTGATTCCTGATAAGACAATCCTCATCTGAAATTGTAATTCCCATATTGTCTATCCCATAGAAAATGGATGTATCAATTGGTGCCATAATTTTACAATAGAGTAATGATATAATCCCTTTCCAAATTGTGGGCCTCTCTAGTAAATTGTCAAATGAGGAGCTAGGAGGCAATGCCGGAAACTGAGGGAACATGTTACGCACAAAATCGCGAATAGGATATAACAGAAAAAACATATTTTTTAACACCGTATTTATCTTAATGGGATAGTTCACCCCAAAAATTCTGTCAGTTCTGTCATTCCATATTTGTTTTATTTTGTTCTTCTATTATGGAGGTTGGGCGTCACGGTGGCGCAGTGGGTAGCACAATCGCCTCACAGCAAGAAGGTCGCTGGTTCGAGCCCTGGCTGGGTCAGTTGGCATTTCTGTGTGGAGTTTGCATGTTCTCCCGGTGTTCGCGTGGGTTTCCTCCGGGTGCTCCGGTTTCCCCCACAAGTCCAAAAACATGTGGCTAAATTGTCATGTAGTGTATGTGTGTGAATGAGTGTGTATAGATGTTTCCCAGTGATGGGTTGCAGCTGGAAGGGCATCCGCTGCGTAAAACATATGCTGGATAAGTTGGCGGTTCATTCCGCTGTAGCGACCCCAGATTAATAAAGGGACTAAGCCGAAAAGAAAATGAATGAATGAATTATAAAGGTCAATAGTTACCAGTTTCCAACATTATTCAACATCTTGTCTTTTGTGTTTAACAGAAGAAGAAAAAAAAAAAAATTGGTTTGAAGGGTGAGTAAATAAAGACATAATAAAAATTTTTGAGTGATCTTTCCCTTTACTGTAAGTAATTCATGAATGTTAACAAAAAACAACATTATAAGTAATGTACAGCATTACCAAATTATTAATATCCAGGAAAAATTCATATTTACATTGTGTGTTTGCATGCCATTTTGACAATTTGCTAGCAAATCAATCAAGTCAGCTCTTTTCAATAAACTGAAATTGTGACACATGATTGCGAAACATAATGTATACGATAATCGAAAAACTAAAAGCTAATGAAAATATGTTGCAAATGCATTGATCACATAGCTTGGGAAGCAATTGGATGAATCCCTGTGTATGAATGTATTGATTTCAGTAGCTGAAGAAGATGCTCAGCTGGAATATGATGAAACCAGACAGTCATGATGAACACGCGCCATTTTTACAGAGTCCAGTTTGCGGCTTCATAAACATTCAACCATGGAATACTTGGAAATCCCCCTTCCAGCTCAAAAGGTCACCTCCTCTGTCATTACCGCAATAAACCTACACACTAACTTTCCTTTCAACACAATGAATGTTTACTGAATAGATGACACATCCACACTGACCACAGACATTTATCCGATATTTCTTCTGGCAACAAAAAGAAATGCTTTAGCAAATAGAATAAGAGTTTGTATTGGCAAGCTGTCATCCCAACATGAGAGACGTTCCCGAGAAAAAGTCATTTTTTTGGCCCGTCACGACTCTTCCACTCTATCATGCCGAACTCTCACAATAAAGCCTTTTGTCCGATGCGATGCGCAAAACAATCTGTTGTCCTAGCATCCTTGACGAATAGAGTGTTACAGAGAGCTGCAGGAGAAACTGTGGGAGACATCTAAGTGTTTTATGAGAACTGTAGTTACACATTTGGACCATTATTGTGCACTGATGCTAAATGCTAGGGGATGTATATCGAATGGTTGAACTTGTTTAACCTTTCCTAGCTAGCCTGTTTTTATTGGTTTATGCCAGAGGCTGTAAAATGTATATAAATATATGGACTATACATCTCCACTTCTTTCCACTGTAAACAAGTGAAGGTAAAATGTCTGGTCCTTTTCATCTGTTGGATCTGGATTACAGTATAATGTCCCATTTCCTTTGTCGTGCAAAACATATACTGTAAAAAAGGTCTGTGATTTTAACTGATATTTTAACCAACTAAAAAGAAACTATAAAAATGCTACAGTAAAAATATGCAACCTGGTTAACAGCAAGTTTCCTTTATGTATACTGTATATGGTGAATAACCTTAAATTGACCCTAAAATTCCCAGAATCCCCTGGTGTTTAATTTTTCTTTTTTTGACATCACTAGGCCTTTTTTCCCCTCATCAGTTATTTATATTAAGAGTTTTATATTACATCTAATGTTAAAAAGTAATGTTTTATGCATTACTTTAGTTTTATGTGTTTTGCCATGATGGTGTTTATCATTTGAGTAAATGACACTGAGCATCTTCTATATTTGAATATGTTTCTCTGCTTGTGGAAAAGCTATTTGTGATGAATGTGATGATTAATGCTAAAAAAATTATGAAATTTAAGGTAGTTTACCGTAGAATTTTTTAAATTTTTTTTGTTGTTTGTACCATATTTTAAATGGTAAAATTCAGGTAACCACAGTTTTTTAACCCTTAAATTTTATGTTTTATATTACAGTGTAGCCTAATTTAGGTAATTCATTCATTAATTTTCCTTCAGCTTAGTCCCTTATTTATCAGGGGTCGCCACAGCGGAATGAACCACCAACTATCCCGGCATATGTTTTACGCAGCGGATGCCTTTCCAGCTCCAGCCCAGTACTGGGAAAAACCCATACACTCTCACATTCACACACACAGTCACAGCCATTTTATTCATTCATTCATTTTCCTTCGGCTTAGTCCCTTTACTCATCAGGGGTCGCCACAGCGAAATGAACTGCCAACTTATCCAGCATATGTTTTAAACAGCGGATGCCCTTCCAGCTGCAACCCAGTACTGGGAAACATCCATACACACTTAAAATTAATGTCAGTAAAAATAAAAATAGCTTGTTTGCTAGAAATAATAAATCATTCAGAGAGGAGGGCTTTTTGCAGAATAAATAAACTACATTACATAAAACAATAATTAGTAACTATTAAAATAGTATCTAATGACAGCCAGTCAACCTATTTGTAATAATAATTGTAAATTAATTGAAAAACAACACGTCTTTGTTTTTAACCTAGTACATGGTGAATCACAGAATTTGCTAAACTATACTTCATTAAAAAAAAAAGAATAAATGTAAAACTCCCCGACTGAATACACAGTGGGTACGGAAAGTATTCAGACCCCCTTACATTTTCAGCGAATTCGAATGTTATCAGTCGATTGAATGGGCGTTATCAGTGATTTATCAGCTGATAGATATGGGCCAGTAGGGGCCTTCTGCGCCTACTGGTAGACTCAGAAGGCTGTTATCAACCATGTACATGGTTAATCAGCTATATGAGATATCAAATATCTGCTCTTCTCGCGTAAATCCAGCAGAGGTCGCTCCGATTAACCCGCCCTCCTCCTTCCCTAAACTCAACCGTCATTATTT
>CAIGQV010019081.1:9391059-9418983 GCA_903798115.1 Danio jaintianensis | reverse complement strand
GATTAACCCGCCCTCCTCCTTCCCTAAACCCAACCGTCATTATTTTTTCAAAAGCATCGATTAACCCGCCCTCCTCCTTCCCTAAACCCAACCGTCTGTTTTTAAAACAGCAATAAAAAACAAATAATTTACTTGTTCGGCTTTTGTCTTACCTGCTTTCTGAAACCGTTCTTCGCCAGACACGAACCCCATCATAGCTGTCAACTCCGCACCACGTCACAAGTCTGCCGACGTACACGGTGAGCCACTGGAGAAACTGATAACAGCTCAAAATCAATTCATATGGAGGTAAGCGTGTATACCGCCATGCAACGTTCGTTTTAAAGACAAAATGCAGAATGAGCCTATGCTGATTATTTATTAAATTATATTATTTCCCATTAATTACCATCACAGTAATGTAAAAACAGATCTGGATCTGAACTCTTCCCTATTAGTATAGCTGATAAATTATGTGGATGGTTTATAACAGCCTTCTGAGCCTACCAGTAGGCGCAGTAGGCCCCTACTGGCCCATATCTATCAGCTGATAAACCACTGATAACGCCCATTTAATCGACTGATAACATTCGAAGCGGGTGACATTTTTCACTCTTTGTTATATTGCAGCCATTTGCTAAAATCATTTAGGTTCATTGTTTTCCTCATTAATGTACACACAGCACCCCATATTGACAGAAAAACACACAATTGTTTACTTTTTTGCAGATTTATTAAAAACAGAAAAACTGAAATATCACATGGTCCTAAGTATTTAGACCTTTGCTGTGACACTCATATATTTAACTCAGGTGCTGTCCATTTCTTCTGATCATCCTTGAGATGGTTCAAAGTCTCTTTAAGGCAAGTCATTTCACACACCTTTGAAATGCCTCTCGGGCCCGAGGCATTCTGTCTGAATGGGGAAACATCAAATTCTCCAAAACTGTTTGCCAAGCTTACGATTACATCACATATTTGGAATCACCAATAAAATTAAACAACAACTGTCTCATAAGTTTCATTTCTAAACGTTCGAATCAAACAAAATCGGCATATTTTCAGGTTGCCCAAGCTAACGCGCATGCGCACTCGAAAGGAAGGAGATCACGACACCAACCTCATTTATGGCCGTTCTACACATTATCATCTTCTAGATAATGCTTCGTCTGATTGCGCTGGTCATCTAAAGTAATTCACAACTTGGTCTTGATGGTGACTCTCCTCCAGATATGACAGCGACTCTTTGTTTACAAGTTTGTGGGCGTTTGAGTAGTTGCTGTCATGTGATGTGCGTTTGACAGGACGGACTATACCTCGCATTCGTTTCATACAGATTACAAAACCAAAAAACTTTTGTTTTCAAGTGCACTTGGTTCATTTAAAAGCACAGATTTCAAGCTTTATTTATATATATTTCTTATGTCTGTGAAGCAAGTATTCGCTGAGATTCCAGTGCGTTTGTTGGCCATCCAACTGTCGTAAAAGCACACGTCTGGTCTGAGCTTTTCCCCTGGAGAATTGTCAGTTTATAGCAATTGATGATTGGCTCCTGTACTAGTAGGCGGGGCTTCATTCACCATGTTGACCGTTACACTTTTCCCCATTCAAAACTATACGAGTGACATTTCTTGTGTATTTTATAGTCTTTGGATGGTTCTACACCTTCATTTGAATGAAGCACAAAAAGAAATCCCCTAATCAATATTCAATTTCAGTTGGAAGTACATCAACATAATGAAATAAAGTCTCAAAAATGTTCATTTTATCTAGACTTTAACACGCTAGCTAGTCTTATCTGGCTTAAGCTACAGTAGGTTATATGTTCTCCCGACCTAAAGCTGATATTTAGCTGTTTTTCCAGGTCGGCCAGTTGGATAACCAGTGCAAAAAAAAAAAAAGATGTTTTACCTTGGTTTAATCTTCTTGTAGCTGTGCAGTGAGGATCTTTTTTTAATTAAAGCTGATCAGCGGTGGCTGTAACAGTGAGGTGTTTCACTGCTAATACTCTGAGTGGACGTAGCAGAGGTCCTAAATTCTGTTGTTGGAGGCAGAAAGTAATTGGACTCTAAGCTGGCCTCTCAAATAAATCAAGTCTTTATGGCCAATTTCAAGCCCAGAATTCTGCTGTATCTTCTCTACACACACACACTCTCTTGAAGGAACCTTCAGCGTGATACACACACACAATAGGATTGTGGAAAAGCGCAGCGGGCGATGTTTGTTCTCACTGAGTGTCTGTTTTACATGGCAGAGAGCTGTTTACAGACTTAAAGCAAATCCTGCTGTGAAGACTGACAAAACACGCACACATTTACACACATGCACATTGGTACGGGTTACACACACACTGACATGAGATGAGTGAATAGTGTCTACAAAAGCAGTACTGTGTGTGTGTGTGTCACCTGACAACCTTCATTGCAGGTTAATGTGACGCAGAGATAGAACTTATAACTCAAGATATAAGTGTAAATACTGATTGATCTTTTTCTTATACTCCCCCCATGACCCAACACTTGACTCAAGCTCAGACAAAATAAACAAAACAAAAACGATTTGTAGAAAATCAAACATGTCTTCAAAGCATTATTTACCAATAAGGAAAACACGTATATATGTGCTGTAGATTGCATTACTCCAGTGGTCTTTTTGCCAAAGTCATGATTCATTCATTCATTTTCTTTTCGGCTTAGTCCCTTTAATAATCTGGGGTCGCCACAGCGGAATGAACCGCCAACTTATCCAGCATATGTTTTACACAGCGGATACCCTTCCATCTGCAACCCAGTACTGGGAAACACCCATACACTCTCATTCACACACATACACTATGGCCAATATAGTTCATTCAATTCACCTATAGCGCATGTCTTTGGACTGTGGGGGTAACCGGAGCACCCGGAGGAAACCCACGCCAAGAAGGGGAGAACATGCAAACTCCACACAGAAATGCCAACTGTCCCAGCCGGGACTCGAACCAGCGACCTTCTTGCTGTGAGGTGACAGTGCTAACCATTAAGCCACCGTGTCACCCCCAAAGTCATGATTATTTTATTTTATTTTACACTGTACAATTATATCTGTTAATTAATTCAATATTTTCAATAGTTTCAATATTTTGTAATTCACAGGTGTTTTCTGTTTATTTATGGTTATAAATTGACCTTCATCAGCTTTGTCGACTTTTGATGTTGAAAATGTAACTTTGCAGTTTATCAAAGTGACATTATTGACATTTTAGTAGTTTGAAAAAATACATTGTATAGGAAATAATATATATATATACACACATACACATATACACACACATATATATATATATATACACATATATATATACACATATACACACATATATATATATATACACACATATACACACACACACACATATATATTTAAAATTAAGTTTATTTATATTAAGTCTTAAATAACAGAAAATATAATGATAGTTTATTACCAGGCTTTTGTACCATAATTTAAAACACCAACCCAAACAATTTATCACTTTAAACTTCACACTTTAAAAAACTTTTTTTCCAACTTTTCAACATAAAAGTTTGCTGCAAGTATTCAAAAACATAATTAATTGGAAAATAAATAAATCACAAAACACAGAAAACATTTAATTTACGGATTTTTTACAGTGTGTATTTTTATTTTATTTTATTCATGTGTTGATTGGTAAGATGTTGCAAAAAGCTTGGTAGATACTATAGTTTGCCTTCTTGTTTCACTTCAATAAAATGCATTCAAAACTGAATTCTTGTTGGTACGTTTGGCTGTACACTTTTATAAAATATGAATGAAATTCTGCAACACGATCTCACGCCAATTCGTAACTTTTTGATTTAGTGGCTAATTCGTATGAATTTGTACGATCTCATTCGAACAATTTAGTACGATTTGCTCATCCCCAATGACGGTTGGGTTTAGGGGTGGGGTTTGGTGTCACGCCTCCTTTTTAAAATCGTACATTTTCGCACGACCAAACCCGTACGAATTTGTACGAATTAGCCACTAAACTGAATAAAATGTAAAATAGTTACATTTCCTCGTGAGATCAGACTGAATAATTATGAAACTATGAAAATGTCCAACTTAAGTCAGTCAAAAACACCTTAAAGTTTGCATTTAATATGAATTGAACCTAAAATTCAGTTATAGTTGAGTGCCAGATACAGTTGAGTGTCTGAAAATGTTACATTCAATTCACACGTTATTTTGAAATATAATAAGTATATGGTAAAGTTTACTTCTTTTCCACTTAGGAGATTCAGCCCACCATGAGGCTTTCTGTGACTTTCCACAACAATCTGCCATCTTTTTCTATTTTTTAGCAAATGTAGTTGTTGTTTTTGTGTCTCTACTGCAAGTAATGACGCAATAAATCAGCAGGTTCCCGTTATAATGAATAAAGCTGCCTGTACTGCAAGAGAGAGCATGTTGATTGTAGCATGTCCGCATTAAAGAACAAAGAAACAAAACTACATTTCTCACATTGTAATCAACCACACATCCTACACTTCACATATGATCATGCAGAGGACATGAAATATAATATTTAAATTTCATTTAATTGGTAGAGTAACTTGATTATAATTTGCAACATATTTTCCAATTTTTTACACATATTAGCTTATCTCCATTACACTTTCAGTATCTGTATATGCACTTCACATTCTTGGTATAAGTTGCAATGTGAGACGTAAAGTGTAAGCTTTAAATGTTACCGTGTTATAACATTATTTTATCTACCCTTTTTTATAAATTCTTTAATGTTTTCCCCCAAATTAAATTCATTGACAATTCAGATTACACATGAACCACACACAAACACACACACGCACACGCACACACGCACACGCACACACACACACACACACACACTCACACAAAAATGTAACCTTGCACAAAATTTTCTTAAGAATTACCTTATTCTGACAATGACCTTTATCAACCTCAATGGACTGAATACAATTTAATTAAAAGATTTATCTAGTCTAAACTGTCTAAATTTATGACACATATTTATTTCTAAAAGCAAAACCTTACATAACTTACCCTTACATAAATGTTTACTTGAAATAAAAATGATACATGCTTCATGCTGTAATGATCTGTCAACAGGCCTAAATACATATGTTTTATTACCAATAACTAATTACCATTAATGCAGTGTAAATATATATATATTTTTTTAAATCACTGAAATTACTTTTTAATGTCCAGAATTTCCCAAACTTACCTTCTAAAAGAAAATGCTATACTATTTAAATCTAAATGTGGGTCAAATATGGACAAACCCAAAAATCGGGTTACAATTTGGCTATAAATTATTGAGAAAAAAAAAAGTTAACCCAGTATGTTTTGTCCATATTTTACCCAGATTTTTAAAACATTTTGTGTATATGCTTATTTCTCATATATATGTGTGTATTTTAAGGGTCATGTTCACTCCTCTTTTTTTATAAAGTTTTATGTATTTATTCATGTTCAAAATGGAAACAAATACATCAAGACAGTTATAATTTTTTATAGTCATACTGTTACATTTTAAAACAATCAATTACTAAAATAAAATGTGGTAACACTGCCCAAACATCAGAAAACAGGCCATTTGACTTAATGGACTGCTTCCTAAACCACTGGATTTTTAGAATATTATTGTAAAATTGCATTTTTAGACCTCAACACACTTTAATGAAAATCGTGTCAATCTGTGCTTTTTAAAACTCTATTGGTTGGGTTTAGGGAAGGGGGAGGGTAGGTTAGTCGATCGGTCAGTCAGTCAGTCATTTAGTCAGTAGACAGTCAGTCGACAGCGGCCTCTGGTGGATTTACATGAGCAGGCGCAAATGGCACTCGCGAGAGAAATTTGAGATCTGAAAAAGCGTACACAGCGGCCTCTGGTGGATTCGCGAAAACAAAAACTGCAAAAAACGTAGCTCCTGAGAGGTATTTTGCTCTCTCTAGAAATGTATATAGGGGTACGTAATCAGAATGAGCCTGGGTTGCAACTATCCCTTTAAAACTGACACTTGAAATTAAGCTAATTATGATTTTTTTCAACTTTTAAACACTGCCATCATGACAAACCACCCCATAATTAAAAGTAGATCTGTGCGTGTCAGTTAAAAAAAAAGAATATAAATGTTAAAAAAATCAGAGATACATTTGTGTTCACTGTTTGTTCCTGTTTGTCCCTCTGCATGAATCTGACTCATTATAGTGTCATTTATAATGCCTTTCACTCTTCTTTCCTTTCCGTCTTCACTTTTTCTCTCTTAGCTTTAATAGCTGTCTCTGCTCTCCACATTTGTCTCTCTCTAATGGCTTTTCTTGTTCCTGCTCTCGCAGCGTCTCTGCTTTTCCTCCAGAACCGGAACAGCACCGCTGAGTTTGGACTAAAGGCTGAATCCCTTCCTAAAACTCAAGAGGGATTATGAGCCCAGTTAATCAGAAACCTTTCCACTCTTAAAGCACAGTGTGTGTGTCCTCAACAAAGTGTGCGCTAATCTGCTGCTTTCCTTTTGTGTTTTCTTCCTCTGATCAAGAACCCAATTACAGCTTTAAGGAAACGCAAACAAACAATGAGCGCAAAACACAGCGTTTCTCACTCTCTTAACTAAATCAATCACCGGCTTCATGAGATTCCTGATTAGCAATTAGCATGAGCTGGAGGGAAGCTGTCGATACACAAGTGAAGTGAAACGCTATTGATAGCATTAGAGACTGCGAAGCTTTAAAATAAAACAGAAGTGCTATTGCTTGTACATTACTAAGATGTGTATCTGTGCCATTAAGCGAGAGTTTATTTATTCAGATTTTTTGTTTTGTAGGTTTTAATGGTTGCCATGTTTGTCTTCAATCACTCTCTCCAGGCTTTCACATGGGAAAAAATCAGATTTTTGCGACTAAAATGATTGATTTTCTGGAGAGATTTTATATATATATATATATATATCACATTGAAAGAGTAATGAATCTCGACTCATTTGCAACATAGACTCATTCTGAAAACATCGCGCTATATACATTTCTGGAGGTCACGAATTATGTAGCCAGAAGTACGTACGGCTGCATTTCGTCTTTAAAACGAACGATACACGGCGGTATGACGCCGTTTCTTTTCGCGCTTAACAGCTGACCGCTTATACCTCCGTATGAATGGCTTTCCCACTGTTACCAGTTTGACCAGTAGCCATGTACGTTGGCTGACTTGAGACGCAGAGAGGAGTTGACCACGACAACAGAGTTCGAGTCCGGCGAAGAGCGGTTCCAGAAAGCGGGTAAGACAAAAACAGAAGCTAAAAAATAAAATAAAGAAGTAAATAACAGGGTGAGAATGTGGTAAAATCTGAAAACGTGGTAAAAATCAGGCGAGGGCTTTTGTTTTTCTGGATTGCTTTTTAAAACTGTTGGTTGGGTTTAGGGAAGGAGGAGGGTGGTTTAGTCAATCAGTCAGTCAGTCAGTCAGATGACAGCGGCCTCTGGTGGATTTACGCGAGAATAGCAGTAGCAAATGGCACTTTGAGATCTCAAAAAGCATACACAGCGGCCTCTGATGGATTCGCGAAAACAAAAACTGAAAAAAACATACATCCTGGGAAGTATTTGGCGCTCTCCAGAAATGTATATAGCAGACAAGATCTGGCAAGACAAATGAGCCAGGGTTGCTCATTTGTCTTGCCAGATCTTGTCTGAAAAAGCATCTCATGAGGAAATGTAACTATTTTACATTTTGTCAGTTTAGTGCAGACGTGGGCAAACTTTTTAGACCAGAGGGCCACATCAAGTTTTACAAACCAAGTGAAGGGTCACATGCCAAATCCTTCATAAAAAAATAACTTTTGTTTATAGTGGTAGTATGCATGGAACGTATTATCTGACATAAACGTGTCACATTAACACATAACAGATTTTTTTTCATAGTTATTATTGAGTCAAATTAACAAGACAAATTAATTTGCACTGCTATTATTATGTACTTATCAATCATCCTAAAACTATGAATACTTATGAATACTTATAAAATAAGGTTTTTTTACAGTGCAAAATAGAAAATATATTGTCTGACAGAAAAAAAATCCCACATGATGAGAATTTAATTTTCAAAAATGACTACAGAGGTTGTAATCTTTAAAAACCGCATGACTTTCATGGCATATTAGTAACCCAGGCTAATTCTGAAAATGTACATACATTTCTGGAGAGTGCCAAATACATCCCAGGAGATACGTTTTTTTGCAGTTTTTGTTTTCGCGAATCCACCAGAGGCCACTGTCGACTGACTGACTGACTGACTGACCGATCGACTGACCCACCCTCCTCCTTCCCTAAACCCAACCAATAGTGTTTTCAAAAGCACTGAATGACCCGCCCACCCACTTCCCTAAACCCAACCGACAGTGTTTTCAAAAGCAATCCAGAAAAACAAAAGCCCTCGCCTGATTTTTACCAAGTTTTTTAGATTTTACCACATTCTCACCCTGTTATTTACTTGTTTATTTAATTTTTTGGCTCCTGTTTTTGTCTTACCCGCTTTCTGGAACTGTTCTTTGCCGGACTCGAACCCCATCGTCGTCAACTCCTCTCTGCGTCTCAAATCCGCCAAGGTACATGGCGAGCTACTGGGCAAACTGGTAACAGCGGGAAAGCCGTCCATACAGAGGTAAGCGGTCAGCTGGTAAGCGCGAAAAGAAACTGTGTCAAACCGCCCCTTAGCATTTCGTTTTAAAGACGGAATGCAGCCATACATACTTCTGGCTACATAATTCGCGATCTCCAGAAATGTATATAGGGCTAGGTTTTCAGAATGAGCCTATATTGGACATACCGCTTTCTGTCCGATATTGGTGAAGAAGTGTTTTGTTGTCCATTCTTTCTTAAACACACAAGATTAAGAGTCAGCTTTTCTTTTTTTTTTGCCTCACTCATTTTCACTCATTAACGGTCCAGTGCATTCTAATATCCAAGAGCTTGTTCTTATTCTACTGTTGGCGCTGGCAGTAGCAGACCGGATGAAGTTGTTCAGCGGTTTAGTCCTCCCCCTTAGTCCTGGTTTAATGACCAATTCATATGAATTTATGCGAGCTCAGTTGTATGAAAATGTATGATTTTTAAAAGAAGGTGTGGCACCAAACCCCACCCCTAAACCACCCCTTTTGATTATCATTGGGGTTAATCAAATTGTACTGAATTGTTTAAATGACATTGTACAAATTCATAATGCCACTAAATTCAATTAGCCACTAAATAGAAAGCTATGAATTACCATGAGATAGCATTTGACAAGCACATAATAAACAGAATAAATCCAAATTCTTTATGTAGAAAATAATTCCAAAAAATATCACATTTGATTTAGTTTTAAAAGTATGTTCCTTTTAATTTTTGTATTATTTGTTTTGTTCTTTAGGGTTAATGTTGCATCTTTTGTTGCTAATTGAATGTTTATTGCATTATATTAGTGTCGTGTGTAACAATTAATTTAAATACATAAATACATAAAACCCAAAATGATGCTACCTTACTGATTATTGGTGAATATCTGGCAACCACAATTGTGGTTTAATACTATTGACCTTATTCTAAAATGAGGAAGTGCACTCGTTTTTGTGATTGTTTTAAATCTTTAGATTCAGTTTCCTATGGGAGAAATGACTAGGAATAATAAAAAGTAGAATAATATAATAGCAAAATTTCAGTTTGCAACATCAAGCTGCATAACAAGCCGTTTTAAACGTCTAAAAATCAATGGAAGTGAATGAGACCGGAAGACTCGAGCCAAAAAGATTCCAATGGCTGCGCTCGCTTGTACATGTAGAATAAGGTCTATAAATTAGACTGATATACTCTTTTTGTCAAAGTTTGGTAAAGTGTACTTATTCTTCACAAGAATGCATTCTATCAACTCTAGTTAATTATAACTTAAAAATAAACAATAGTATAGTTACAGTAGAAGGTCAAGTTATGAAGCCAGCGTAATTATCTTCCCTATACCTTATGGGAAAGCCTTTAATTCCCATTACTCCCTACTTAAGCGGCTCACTAATTCCAAGTGAAGCAGAATGCACTCAACACACTATATTTAATCTAATCAACCTTTTTTATGCTGTTAATATCACTATGAAAATGCAAATAGTGGAACCAGATTTCCTCCTGGAGCGATGCCTAATCCACCCGATGCCTGACACGTAATTACATAATTACCATGTTTCATAATGAAGCTGATGAGGGAAAAAACAGGCATGGCAATCACACAGTAGGTTTTCAACAGCTTCATGTTACTGGCTGGAAGGCTGGGACTAAGGAATAGGTATGCAATTTTACAATTTTAAGTAAAATGCGCCATTGTTTTTTTGGGGGGTTTTTTTGCATTGTTTTGCTCAATGTGTTTCTGAAACCGAAAAGAAAATTGCCACTTTATTAGGTACACCTGTCCAACTACTTGTTAACGCAAATTTCTAATCAGCCAATCACATGGCAGCAACTCAATGCATTCAGGCATGTAGACATGATCAGAATGCATCAGAATGGGGAAGAAAGGTGATTTAAGTAACTTTGAACGTGGCATGGTTGTTGGTGCCAGACGGGCTGGTCTGAGTATTTCAGAAACTGCTGATCTACTGGGATTTTCACGCACAACCATCTCTAGGGTTTACAGAGAATGGTCTGAAATAAAGAAAATATCCAGTGAGCTACAGTTCTGTGGGCACAAATGCCTTGTTAATGCCAAAGGTCAGAGGAGAATGGCCAGACTGGTTTGAGCTAATAGAAAGGCAACAGTAACTCAAGTAACCACTCGGTACAACCGAGGTATGCAGAAGAGCATCTCTAAACACACAACACGTCGAACTTTGAGGCGGATGGGCTACAGCAGCAGAAGACCACACCGGGTGCCACTCCTGTCAGCTAAGAACAGGAAACTGAGGCTACAATTCGCACAGGCTCACCAAAATTGGACAATAGAAGATTGGATAAACGTTGCCTGGTCTGATGAGTCTCGATTTCTGCTGCGACATTCAGATGGTAGGGTCAGAATTTGGCGTCAACAACATGAAAGCATGGATCCATCCTGCCTTGTATCAACGGTTCAGCCTGGTGGTGGTGGTGGTGTAATGGTGTGGGGGATATTTTCTTGGTACACTTTGGGTCCATTAGTACCAATTGAGCATTATGTCAATGCCACAGCCTACCTGAGTATTGTTGCTAAATCTATGCCACCTGGTACTAGTAAGGTGTACCTAATAAAGTGGCCAGTGAGTGTATGTTAGTTAAATAGAGGTCTTATGAATTCCCCAGAGAAAAATGCCTTTAATTGGGGAGTTAATGACTTGATACACAAATAGCCACTGTAAAAAAAAAAAAAATAAAAGAGAGAAACTCCATCGACATGCATGGATGGATCAATACATTTGTCAATGCAATTAAACATACACAAGCAATTTCACACCTCAACAATTCTGTGCCGAAAATTCTATACACCTGCACTGGTGGAATATGTTTGGTAGATCCAGCAAAGCATAACATCTCACCAGTCTATAACAAGTAAAGTAAACCCCCATGTCCCTGCAGTTTCTCCCCTAGCCAACATTATGAAGAATAATCTCAGTGTCCGATCGATATATTGATGGTTAAATAGTTCCCCTGGGAAAGGGGGGAATGTAAGCAATTTTAAAGGGGTCATTTTATTCTTTTTTTACAAGATGTTATAAAACTCTCAGGTGTCACAAAAATGTTCTAGTTAAAAAAATACCTCAAGGATAATTTTTTATACCGTGCTATAAATACCCCTTTAATGTGAAAGCAAAAACGTGTTGTTTTTGTGCTTGTCTCTATAAATGCAAACGAGCTGCTGCTCTCCGCCTCCCTTTCCAGAAGAGCTGGTGCCAGAATCAAAAGACTCAAACTATTTATGACACATCATTAGTCGGCCATGTTGGATAGCAGAACATCAGCAATGCAACTGAACCAAACATTCCCTTAGTCCCTTATTTATCAGGGGTCGCCATAGCAGAATGATCCGCCAACTATTCCGGCATATGTTTTACGCAGCGGATGCCCTTCCAGTTGCAACCCAGTACTGAGAAACACCCATACACACTCAATCTCTCACACACACACACACACACACTCATACACTACGGCCAATTTAGTTCATCCAATTCACTTATACCGCATGTGTTTGGACTGTGGCACCCGGGGGAAACCCTCGCCAACACAGGGAGAACATGCAAACTCCACACATAAACTGGCCCAGCTGGGACTCAAAACAGCGACCTTTTTGCTGTGAGGTGACAGTGCTAACCACTGAGTAATTATTTATGTGCAGTTCTTTCCACAACACCAAATAAATATCACAAAACAACTTAACGGTGTCTATGACTTATATCAAATACGTTTGACTCACCTTTCTATTGCCATATGAACTTTTCTAGCGAGGTCAGTTTGCTCAGTAGCTCACATTGTACGGTGTTGTACTTGCCATGCAGAACGCTCATGTTCGAGTCCAGTGAAGTACACTTCCACAAATGTGATTTGAAACGTACAACAAAACACATCCTAAGTAAAATATTTCAGATTTGCAAAAATGTAGACAGCGCCCTCTAGTGGATTTGCCATCTGAAACGTGCAACGAAACCTACCCAGAGCAACGTATTTTACATTTCCCAAAAAATGAAGACTGACGCATGTATTTGCAATGAGCCTGGGTTGAAAATTTTGGATATTGTGACCTGTATATTCTGGAAGAAAACTCAATGCTTACTGATTTATAGGTATCCAACTCCATATGGAATGACTTTGCAATGGTTTGTAATTTTGCCAATCTTTTACGTGCTCAAACACCAAGATTACACACTAAACATGGCATAATATGAGTCTTTGAAACACCACAAGTACCTGAACACTACGAGGCAGTATGATGCCAACAACTTTTGTTCCTTTTCACATTAATGATATTTACGGCAACATATTATCGACATTTTGTGCAGTTCTTTGCACAACCCCAAATAAACATCTCAAAACAATTTAACGGTGTCTATGATTTGTATCAAATACGTTTGCCTCAACTTTCTAGTGTGGTCAGTTTGCTCAGTAGCTCACATTGTACGGTGTTGTACTTGCCATGCAGAACGCTCATGTTCGAGTCCAGTGAAGTACACTTCCACAAATGTGATTTGAAACACACAAAAAACCCACATCCTAAGTAAAATATTTCAGATTTGCAAAAATGTAGACAGCGCTCTCTAGTGCATTTGCCATCTGAAACGTACAACGAAACATACCCAGAGCAACGTATTTTACATTTCCCAAAAAAATTAAGACTGACGCATATATTTTCCAATGAGCCCAGGCTGAACATTTGGGATGTTGTGATGTGTATATTCTGGAAGAAAACTCAATGCTTACTGATTTATAGGTATCCAGCTCCATATGGAATGACTTTGCAATGGCTTGTAATTTTGCATGTCTTTTACATGCTCAAACACCAAGATTACACACTGAACAATACATAATATGACCCTTTTGAAACACCAGAAGTACCGCAGACAAGCAGAAATACACTCAAAAAATTACTTTTGCTGCTTCCTTAAACTACTTATTTAAAATGAGTTGAAACCACATTTCCTAAGGTTTTTTTGGGGGGACAACTGAATTGGTTTATGTTCAATCTACTTAAATTTGTAAAAATGATTGAGTTAACTTAATCGATTTGTGTTGGAACAGCATGAAGGAATTGTGTGGAACCCTGCATTTTTTTTACAGTGCAAGAAGTTCTAGATCCATGAAAAGTAGTTTGTTAGAAGATATTTGAAGAACAGTTGAACAGATGCACAGGGCTCCGGCTCTTTGGTTGAATGTAACCTCAGTCTCACCTCTCTGATCGCTCTCTCTGTTTAATAGCTCTGCGCCATACAGCAAACGCTCACACACATTCTCTGCTGTCGGTCCAGCGCCATCTCCACGTCCACAGCCTCCCAAATACTCAATTACCTTAATCCTCTTACTCACAAAATAATCTCCATCCTTCTTAACTTTGATGTCCCATTCTGCATCTATGTCTGCAGTCACTTTTTGAGATTTCTTGTAGGCTTTTTTTAATGCTGTGGTTTAAATTCATGAAAAATTAGAAATGGTATCTGAAAGAACAATCTCTGCATTCAGTGCAAACTCTCGGTTGAAGGAAGAAAGAAAAAAGAAATATAGTTTACTCAATCTTGTGCCATTGCATATCTGTATGCTGGTATGATTTCTGTGAAACGCAGAAGTAAATATTCAAGAACAATATTCCTGCAATAGTTCATAGTCAAGGAGACAATTAATTAATATTTAATGTTACATAAACTGAAAACGTAAAAAAAAAAAAAAAAAAAATTAAGTTTGTGTAGCTATCTTTAAGTTGCTATATAGCAAGAAACATTGAATTAAACAAAGTCATGTCAAATATATGACTTTATCTGTTTTAATTAAAACTAATTACAACAAGTGTGAATCTTTAAAATGTATTGTCTAATTTTTTTATTCAGTCTTTTCACAATTAATATTACTATTATTATCATCATGGGGTAACTATTGTCATTTCTATTAGTTTGCATTTGTATTTGTGTGTGTTTTTTATCTATATACACCTAAATTATTATAATTTTTTTTATTGCAGATTATTTCTTTTTGTTATTTTAGTTTTAGAGTAAAGCTTGAAGAAACTTACACATATTTCCTTGCCAACAGCTGGAAACAAAATATGTTAGAGTTGAATTCAATTTAATCTAATAATATTTTTATGTAATTATGATTAATTTAATGCAATTATATATATGTATATATATAATTTTTTTTAAATAGTATTTACTAATATAATATTTTATAATTATTTCAGTTATTGTTTATTTTAAGCAGCAAGAAATATTTTAGTTTTTAATCTTATTTTTAGTTTTAACTATAATAACCTACTGCTACTACTAATAAGAAGAAGAAGCAGAAGAAGAAAAAGAAGATAAAGAAGATGATGAAGAAAAAGAAGATTAAGAAGATGATGAAGAAAAAGAATGATGATAATAATAATAATAATAATAATAATAATAATAATAATAATCATATAAAAATCTAAATTTGTTTGATCTTTTTTCATATAAAAAATAAAATATTATTATTATTATTATTATTATTATTGTTATTATTATTATTATTATTATTGTTATTATTATTATTATTATTATTATTATTATTATTATTATTATTATGTTGCATTACTATAATCATCATAGGGTAACTATTGTCCTTTTATTAGCTTTTATTTGTATTCATGTTTTTCTATTTTTGTATTGTTGTAAATATGTCAATATAAACCTAAATTAAACTTATTTAAATTTTTATTTCAGATTTTTTATTTATTTTTTTATTTTAGTTTTATAATACAGCTAAAAGAAAGTTACACATATTTCCTTGGCAACTGTCTAAAATGAAATATGTTAGAGTTTAATTAAATTTAATGTAATCATATAAATTAAAAATATATATATTTAATATTTACTAATATCATATTTTCTTATTATTACTTTAGTTTTTGTTATTTTAAGTAGCAAAAATTATTTTTGCTTATTTAATTTAATAAATTTTTTATATTTTAGTTGTCTATATACACCTAAATTAAAATGATGCAAATTTGTATGGCAGATCATTATTTTTTGTCATTTTAGTTTTATTGTAAAGCTAAAATAAACTTACACATATTTCCTTGGCAACTGTCTGACATAAAATATATTAGAGTTTAATTGAATTTAATGAAATCATATAAATAAAAAAGTGTATATATGTACAGTTGAAATCAGAATTATTAAACTCCCTTTGAATTTTTTTTTTCTTTTTCAAATATTTCCCAAATGATGTTTAACAGAGCAAGAAAATTTTCACAGTATGTCTGATAATATTTTTTCTTCTGGAGAAAGTCTTGTTTGTTTTATTTCAGCTAGAATAAAAGCAGTTTTTCATTTTTTAAAAACCATTTTAAGATCAAAGTTATTAGCCCCTTTAAGCAATATTTGTTTTGCGATTGTCTACAGAACAAACCATCATTATACAATAACTTGCCTAATTACCCTATCCTGCCTAGTTAACCTAATTAACCTAGTTAAGCCTTTAAATGTCACTTTAAGCTGAATAGAAGTGTCTTGAAAAATATCTAGTCAAATATTATGTGCTGTCATCATGGCAAAGATAAAATAAATAAAAGTTATTAGAAATGAGTTATTAAAACTATTATGTCTAGAAATGTGTTGAAAAAATCTTCTCTCCGTTAAACAGAAATTGTGGGAAAAAATAAACAGGGGCTAATAATTCAGGGGGGTTAATAATTCTGACTTCAACTGTGTATAAATAACTATATAAGTAAATATAATATTTTATCATAGATATATTTTTTTGTTATTGTTAAAGTAGCAAAAATTATTTAGCTTCATAACTTCAGTTAACTATAAAAACCTACTATTATTACTACTACTACTACTACTAATAATAATAATAATAATAATAATAAATATAATAATATTATTTATAAAAAATTATAAATAATAAAATAAATAATAAAAAAGAAGATATTTTGAACAAATATGACAAATATAAAAGATGAAAGGTAAAAGACTGAATGCTGAAGTAGATTATGCAAAGGTGACATTCACTCAAACATTAAACGGGCTAAAAGTTTATATATAAAAAACGAAAACTTACTTTTAAAAAGAGTTCATTGACTGTACAGGACAAAAGAAAGCCAGTTTGAGTCTTATCAGTGAAGTGCAAAGGGCATCTGCATTCTCTCTCTCTCTCTCTCTCTCTCTCTCTCTCTCTCTCTCTCTCTCTCTCTCTCTCTCTCTCTTCCTCCTGTTTCTGAATAAACTCCCTCCTAAATCCTCTTCCTCCTCAGAAGCATCTTATCAACCCGAAGCGACTCTCTTTAGCATGACATTCATTAACCCTGCTTAATTAACGCCTTTGTTAGGAAGCCAATAACTTGACCCAGTCTTTCATAAAGCTCTGGTGCAAAGCAGAGAATATCAGCCAACATTTGACCACATTTCTTTTCTTTTTCTTTGAAGAGCCGTGTTTATCTGCCAGTAGATTTGATGCATTACAACACCTTTCAATGCTAAAGCCAATGTTTGTGTTCGCCACCCAAGGGATGAAGACCTTTTTTTTGTATATCGCTTGGCAGGTTTCATCCAAACGGCTGGATCTTCCATGGGGGACGCTCGCAGGAAAATGAATAACGATTTTTAATTGTCTGTCTTGCTAACTGATAATGCGGCAAGTGATTTTTAAATGGCCTACTCGCTTGCCAATTTCGGCGGGAACGATTTCTTGCTGCCTGACTGCTCAGAAGTAAATATCAAAGGAAAGAAAGTGAACAATACTTCAGAAAACTGCTTTAGCCGGGTCTGAAGGGTCGCTCGCTTACTGCAGAAAAAGCATAGCAAGGTCACAGAGCAAAACACATATCCGTTGCCAAATCCTCGCTGGAAAATACCTCCAGCTCACCTTTACATTCAGCCTTTATAAATTGTTTTTGAGCACTTTTTTTTCTTCTTCTCCACTGAGACTGAATTTTGTCCAAGTAATTGTTTGTAATTATCACGACGCAATTTGTCAAAGTGACTCGGCGGAGATTTTCGCTGGCACAAAACTGGCGATAATTAAGCATCAATCATTAGGCTCATGAAGTGTGTTTATTTGAAAGACGTTTATGCTTTTTTTCATGCCAGTTAAATGTTGTCACGGCTTAAAGCCCACATGAGAGTTGAAGTTTTGTGGTGTTTATTTCTTGTGTTAACTTTGAGGGGAAATTTATATTTATTCAAAAACATTCAGTCTTTTTACATGATCAGAATTTCTTGTAGAAGAATATTGAACATATAGAAAATATATTGACGTATTGGTGATCTTTAACCTTTTATCAGGCAAACTTCATTGGCATGTACAGTGGGCGTAATAAGTATTGGACACACCATGTTTTTTTTCCTGGGAATAATATTTCTAAATGAGCTGTTGACATGGAATTGAACCAGATTTTGGTAAAAACCCAAATACAAATACAAACATAAAAATAAAACAAAACAAAAAAAATCTGAAAAATTATAATGTTTAATAACAATGAAATGACACAAGGAGAAAGTACTGAACTTCTGAAACTTCTTCTTGATGGTTCTGTGGGTCTCGTCTATCAATCATGGTCTTTCATTCATTCATTCATTTTCTTTTCGGCTTAGTCCTTTTAATAATCTGGGGACGCCACAGCGGAATGAACCGCCAACTTATCCAGCATATGTTTTACACAGCATGGGAAAACACTCATACACTCCCATTCACACACATACACTACGGACAATTTAGCTTACCCAATTCACCTATAGCGCATGTCTTTGGACTTGTGGGGGAAACCGGAGCACCCGGAGGAAACCCACGCCAACATGGGGGGAACATGCAAACTCCACACAGAAATGCCAACTGACCCAGCCGAGGCTTGAACCAGCGACCTTCTAGCTGTGAGGCGACAGCACTACCCACTGCGCCCAATCATGGTCTTTATTTTGTATTTTCTATTGGATTTGAGTCAGGTGATTGGCTGGGCCATTCTACAGCTTGATTTTCTTTCTCTGAAACCATTTGAGAGTTTGCTTGGCTGTGTTTTGGATCATTGTCTTGCTGAAATGTCCACCCTGACTTCATCTTCATCATCCTGCTAATGTAGATGTTAGACTGAAGCAGCTAATATTCATTTACAATGGCGAAGGGCAGAGGGTGGCTGAAGAACTGCTGAGAGATTTCAGCTGCTGTCTGGGCTTTCACTGCCTTTCTGCACCTCCCTTTCTTCATGTGTTCAATACTTTTTCCCTGTGTCATTTCATTTTATTATGCATAACTTAATTTGTAAACTAATTAGATTTGTTTTCTTTGCATATATGGATTTCTTTGGTTGTTACCAACATCCGGTGAAAATTTCAAGTCAATAGCATTATTTTTTTCTGAGAAAAAGGCTATTTTGCAAGATATTAGTATTCAATTTAAAGTGCAATTTAAAGGTTTAAGTAGGTTAATTAGGTTAGGATTTTAGCCAAGTTATTGGACAACAGTGATTTGTATTGTAGCCAATCCAAAAAATATATATAATTAATTTCTTAAGGGAAGCGGCACGCTGGCTCAGTGGTTAGCACTGTCGCCTCACAGCAAGAAGGTCGCTGATTCGAGCCTCGGCTGGGTCAGGTGGCATTTCTGTGTGGAGTTTGCATGTTCTCCCCATGTTGGTGTGGGTTTCCTCCGGGTGCTCCGGTTTCCACCACAGTACAAACACATGGCTATAGGTGAATTGAATAAACTCAATTGGCCGTAGTGTATGTGTGTGAATGAGCATGTCCCATTTCCCAGTACTTGGTTGCAGCTGGAAGGGCATCTGCTGTGTAAAACATATGCTAGATAAGATGGCGGTTCATTCCGCTGTGGTGACCCCAGATGAATAAAGGGACTAAAGGCTGATTCATACTTCTGCGTCAAGCTCATGCATATGCTCCGGCGCAGCCTGCGCGTGGTCCCATAGCCCTCGCCGTGGCTGTCGCCGACACGCACTTCTCAAAAAATTTAACTACGACGCGTAGTGCAAGCTCTGTGATTGGTAGCGCTGACGAGTGTGGGAGAGGGTGAGAGCCATGCTAGCCAGATGGAGTGAGTGTTTACAAGTGTCGAGTCCCGTGAAGGAGCTCCAGATGGAAACTGTTGTTTTGTGTTTACCTTATGATTAAAGTTGTTGCATGTCCGCCGGTTCCCGTCCTCAAAATGAGCAAGTTTGAGCCACTTGTACATTAAGGTAGCATTCAGAAACTCGACACAGAGGAACATAAAAACTTCACTGCCAGCTAGCGTTTCAGAAGTGTTATTGCATAGCAACACAAACAGCGTGCAGAAGTATAAATGCACGACAACGCGCACTGCATGCGCCGTGGGTCACTCGACGCAAAAGTATAAACCAGGCTTTAAGCCGAAGGAAAATTAATGAATGAATTTCTTAAGGGGGGAGGAAGTAATAATATTGACCTTAAAAATATTTGTAAAAAAAAAATAAAAAACTGCGTTCATTCTAGCAAAACTAAAATAAATAAGAATTTCTGAAAATCTCATTCTGAAAACGTAGCTCTATATACATTTCTGGAGATCGCGAATTATGTAGCCAGAGGTACGTATGGCTGCATTTCGTCTTTAAAACAAACGCTACAGGGCATTATGACGCATTTCGTGCTTACCAGCTGACCGCTTATCCTCCGTTTAGACAGCTTTCCCACTGTTACCAGTTTGCTCAGTGGCTTGCAGCATACGTCGGCAGACTTGAGACGCAGAGAAGAGCTGACTGCGACAATGGGGTTCGAGTCTGGCAAAGAACGGTTCCAGAAAGCAGGTAAGACAAAAACAAAAGCCAAAAATATAATAAAATAAACAAGTAAATAACAGGGTGAAAAAGTGGTAAAAATCAGGCTGCCGCGAGGGCTTTTCTTTTTCTGGATTGCGTTTGAAAACACTGTCGGGTTGAGTTTAGGGAAGGGGGTGAGTGAGTCAATCAGTGCTTTTTAAAACACTATCAGTTGGGTTTAGGGAAGGGGGTGAGTGGGGGGATCGGTCGGGCGTGCAGTCAGTCAGTCAGTGGACAGCAGCCTCTGGTGGATTTGCGCAAGAAGAGTAGGTGCGAATGGCACTCGAGAGCGATATTTGAGATCTGAAAAAGCGTACACAGCGGCCTCTGGAGAATTCGTGAAAACAAAAACTGCAAAAAAACGTACCTCCTGGGATGTATTTGACACTCTCCAGAAATGTACACAGGGCTACGTTTTCAGAATGAGCCTGGGTTGCGTATATCAGTTACATTGCTAAAAAAAAAAAGTTGCATATTTAATATAGCATTATCTACAGTTTAATTTGCACCCAAAAAAGTAGGCCTACATTATTTTAAACTAAATTATTTCCATAATAAGAACGCGAAAGCCTCTCTTATTCTCAATGTAAACCATTTCACCAGGTCTTAACCATTGATAAACTGCAAAAGTTCTCTTTTTAAAATAAATATAAGTTTGTGTTGCAAATCTTTCTTTTCCAGATTGGTAGACACAAATAACTACACGTCGCAGTCTGAACTCGGATTGAATTGGTAAAACCAGTGTATAATTTTGATGATGAGAATCTGTGCTTTCAGTCTGTATAATCATCCTCCATCTGCAGAAGAAACCACAAGTTGAAATACAGTTGCAGGATACACTTTTCAAAGGAAATATAACAGATTGAAAAGATATCAGTGCCTATAACAGTATTTGATTAGACAGGCTTAGCTTGACTTCTGCTATGTTTCCTCAAAGCAATCTTTTATGTCTTGCTGAGACATTTGCACTCCTTACTCTCTGATTTGACTGAAGCTTTTTGCATGTCAGGGTCTCAAAACCAGATAGACGGGGCTTCAGATAACATTGCTGATTCTTTTGCTCATAAAATGCATGTTTTGATGTGATCCAGACGGTCTGTTGGAAGTTTAATAAAATATGTTTTATCTGCGAGTGACTTTGTACGAAACGGTTCAGGTTCCATCATCTATAATAAGACGGATGTAGTCAAATTTCTGACTTTTGTAAAAGTATTCACTGCCTGCTTAATACAAAAACATTTATACATGGCTATGCAGATGCAAACTCATAATTGAAAGATAAACTGCAATGTAATAAATGCACATCCTTGAATGAGCATGGATTTTTTTTTAGCATGTTTACTTCGTCTTCTTATATTATGTAATATGAAATAAATGATATACTGTCAGGCCCAAAATTAATCATACCCCTGGCAAATTCTGACATAGAAAGTTACTTTTATTCAACCAGCAAGTTTGTTTTTGACAGCAAATGACACAGGCTTCTCCCAAAAGATAATAAGACGATGTAGAAGAGGCATCAATGTAGAAAAAAATATTTCTCAGCTTTTATTTACATTTGAACAAAAAGTGGCATGTCCAAAATTATTCAAACACTTCTTAAAATTGCTGACCATCTTTTTGCAAGTCTCCACTGGTATTTTTGCCCATTTATTTTTAGTGAGGAGCTCCAACTCTTGGAGGGTTGGAGGGTCTCCTTGCCATCACCCTGATCTTTAGCTCCCTTCACAGATTCTCAATTGGATTTAAGTCAGGACTCTGGCTGGGCCACAGCAAAACGGTTATGTTTTTGTCTGCTAACCATCTCTTCACCACATTGCTGTGTGTTTTGGGTCATTGTCGTGCTGAAATGCCCACTGTACCACCTGATGTATAACTAATTTCAGGTTGGACTGTATATTATACTACAATACACTACTGTTTTGTGTAGTAAATACTAAAGTATACTACAGTATTTATGACAGTTTACCAGTTCGCTATTGTTAAAACTGAAATGTAAAGGGTTGTAAATACTATAATATACAACTATAACTATATGCTTTACTAGAGTAGTTTTCTGCAGTGTGGATATACCTGTGTATTTGCATGCAATGTCGGCATTATTTTAGCAACTGACTAGTGTAGTAAATACTAAAGTATACTATACTATAATATAATATATAATACGCTTTACTAGGCTAGGATTCAAAAACTCTAAATTATTACAGCATTTTTTCATGGAATGTGCATGTTCTGTTGAAATAAATATACAAAAAAGGACAAAAAAACAAACAAAAGAAATATTTCTGCAGTGTGGATATGTCTGTGTATTTGCATGCAATGTCTGCATTATTTTAGCAACTGATTCACCAAAGGAATTCTCAATTGGATTTAAGTCAGGACTCTGGCTGGGCCACTACAAAACGGTTATGTTTTTGTCTGCTAACCATTTCTTTACCATTTTTGCTGTGTTTTTTGGGTTGTTGTCATGCTGAAATGTCCACTGTACCCCCCTGGGGTATGAATTATTTCGGGTTGGACTGTATATTATACAACAATACACCACGGTTTAGTGTAGTAAATACTAAAGTAAACTATGGTATTATATACAATACACTTTACTAGACTAGGATTCAAAAACTCTAAATTATTACAATATTTTTTCATGGAGTGTTTGCTGTTGAAATAAATACAAACACACACAAAAAATATAATAAATATTTCTGCAGTGTGGATATGTCTGTGTATTTGCATGCAATGTCTGCATTATTTTAGCAACTGATTCACCAAAGGAATTATGCAAACGGCAGCATTGTGAGCTGCCCACAATATCTGTGCTGAAAGGAATTTGCATGGCACAATGCCTGATCTAAGTGTTAGGTTGAGGAGGATCCAGCAGACTACAATGATCTGCCAGATTTTTCTGTCTGAGAGCGTACAGCATCACTCCAGCACCGCATTTACAGATGCAGCCTAATGAAAAAAAAGTACCACATTTTTACAGCGCATTTGTCCTGGGTAAATCGGAGGTGGACAGTGAGTGTGTCTAAACGTAGATGAATGCATGAATGCAGTGGTAACAGGAGAAAGTGCTGACAGTGGACAATACAATAAAGCCTGAGTGCTCTATTACACTGCTTGTTAAGTCCAGTAATGTTTCTACCCTGGAGGAAAAGAGGTAAATGAGGAGAGCTTGTCCTTCTATTTTTTCCTCCTCCTCCTATTCTCTAGTCAGCATCCTGAGCCTGGAAAAGAACAGCTAATCAATCAGGCCAGAAAGCAGGAAGTGAGACGCTGAGGGGGGAAAACATAATCCATAGTGGGTGGGCGTGTGTGTGAACAGACGACTTCAGGAGCAGAAAATTACTTGGAAATGATGAGGAAATAAAGGTTTGGTTCAGATTGGCTTTTATATTTTGATTTTGTACATTTATTTGTTTGACAAAGTTCTCAAAACCAGAGAGACTGGGCTTCAATTAACATTGCTGATATTTTTGCTCATAAAATGCATGTTTTGATGTGATCCAGTAGGCCTGTTAGAACTTTAATAAAATATATTTGATTTGTTAGGGATTTTATTCTTTGCCTGCTTAATACAAAAATATACATACATACACTGTAAAGCATTGCTGTAGCGTTTACAGTATTACTGCCAATTTTGGTTGCCAGTAATACCATAAAAATTACAAGTGCACTGTAAATTAACAATTACAATTGTGCTGTAGTTTTACAGCACAATTTAAATGATTAATTTACAGTGTGCTTGTAACTTGTACAGTATTACTGGCAATTTTCACAGCATTACTGGCAAAATTTACAAGCGCACTGTAAATTAACAATTACAACAGTGCTGTAGTTTTTTGTACATTGATTTATTTGTCAAAGTTCTCAAAACCAGACAGACGGGGCTTCAAATAACATTGCTGATGCTCAAAAACACATGTTTTGATGTGATCCAGACGGCCATGCAGTAAAATGTCTCTGTACAGTAAAATACAGTGTACATATACATACATTTGTACAGTATAGTAAGAAATAAAAACTGCAAGCAAATCTCATTGAAAAATGAACTGCAATGTAATAAAAGCACATTCTTGAATAAAAAAAAAAAAGGTAAAAAAAATCTAAATGTATTTTAAAGAATGTCGCAAAACGTTTTTGGTGAAAATATATTTAGAAACATTTTTGTCTAAAAGATATTTTGGAGAATGTCAGTAGCCAATCTGTTTTGGTTAAAATTTAATGCACAGAATGTGGGTAGGCAAATGGTTTCAGTTGAAATACATTTAAAAATATTTACAGGCACTTTGAATAAAAGGTATTGTGAAGAATGTTGATAACAGTTTTGGTTAAAAGTTATATTAAAAGATTTTGATAACCAAACAGTTGGAAGAATTTGAAGAATATTGGTAACTAAGCATTCATTCATTCATTCATTCATTTTCCTTCGCCTTAGTCCCTTATTTATCAGGGGTCGCCACAGCAGAATGAACCGCCAACTATTCCAGCATATGTTTTACGCAGCGGAGGCCCTTCCAGCCGCAACCGAGTACGGGGAAACACCCATACACTCTTGCATTCATACACACTCATACACTACGGCCAATTTTGTTTACTCAATTCACCTATAAAATAGTTAATTTGCTTAATTTTAAGGCAACGGCTTTACTTACTTTTTAAGTAAAGTCAACTAATTGATTTAAAACTAGCAGGTTTACTCACTTAAACTCACGTACAGTCAACTAACCTCTTTAAAAGCAATTTCCCTCAGTAATCGCTTTAAAAGGAACAAGTTTATTCACTTTTTAAGAACATCTTTTACTGTGAGGTTTTACAGCAAGGACGTCAGTAAAGCATTTGGTGAATAAAAAGTGATTAGTTATTTTCATTTTAAAAAAACGTTAGTAAACCTGACGCAACTTGGAAGTGTTAAGATGCGTTATCTTATTTTTAAAATTATGCACATAGTTAATTAACAGGATAATTTTAAGGCAACAGGTTTACTCACTTTTATAAAGTCAACAAATCACTTTAAAAGCAGCAGGTTTACTCGCTTTTTTAAAAGTAAAGTTAACTAAAATTGTTTTTTACAGTGTAATAAGAAGTTAAGGATGGATGTTGGTATTGAAACAGTTGGTTCAAATATATTTTGAAGAAGGTTGGTTACTCAACAGTTCTGGTTAAAAGATATTCTGTAGAGTGTTACTAACCAAACACATTTGCTTGACAGTTATTTTGAAGAATGACATTAAGCAAATACTTTTGACTAAAATATGATCTGAAACACTTTTTGTTTAAAGTTATTTTGAAGAATGATATTAACCAAACACTTTGGAGATATTTTTTAGAACTTAACTGGAATCACATGAAGGTGAATTCATGATTTTTGGGTGAATGATTCCTTTAAGAATTTCACCTTTCAAGAGGCACTTCAAGTAAATAATTGAAACCACAGGAGTTCGATTGAGGAATCGGGTTTGGTTCTCCTTCATACCAGCCTCAGATGATTGAAGTAGCCACTTTAAATGACTGCGCTCTTATGAAAACATATGTGCTTCATATAGGACAATTTTATTGAACAGATCCTCCTTCAAACCCATCAGAACATGGGGTTTGTCCTCTACTGTATAAATTCTGCTCACCGTCCCCAGATTAGAGCAGCAGCTGAGGAAGACTTGTACGACAGCCAAATCCGCTTCAATTTTCATCTTTTTGCACATATTCCAACATTCTTGCCTCATGTTTTCATCCCCAGTGCCTGTAGAGCAATCTCTCAGTCAATTACACTAACTTGATTACATCTGTTCAACCGTACGTCATTCTGTTCTATCTCTCCATCCTTTATATGCAGACTGACAGATTAAAAGAAAAACGCTCTCCGCTCTCTTAATAATTGCTTATGTTCCTGGAGTTCGAGTTAGTAAGCCTTGCAAATTGCTGTATCTCATTTGTTTCTGCCGAAAACAATAATGTTGAATTTCTTTTTTCAGATGCCATGTTTTGTGGCATTTTATTCAAATGTAAAGCTCAAAGGCCTGTCTTTTAATTGGCTCAGTTCTTTGTGTTATTGTCAAAAACGTTTCTGTTGTCCTTAGAATATGTCTTATTCATTACATTTTATCCAGCCTGATCACCCGAGGAAACATAACTATTCAGTTTAGTGGCTAATTCGTAGGAATTCGTACAAGTTCAGTCTTACGAAAATTTTATGATTTTAAAAAAGGAGGCGTGGCACCAAACACCACCCCTAAACCCAACCGTCATTTGGGAATAAGCAAATCATACTAAATTGTACAATGATATTGTAGGAATTCATACGAATTAGCCACTAAATTAAAAAGCTACCGTATACCGAATTGCCGTGAGATTGTATTGATTTTATCTGATTGGAAATGTATCTGAATCCATTCTGATTGGCTGAAGGGTCTTCATTAAATCCATTGAAACGCACAAGTAGTTCCAGTCAGTTCTGATCACAGTCCAAAATAAATGTGCTTCCCCAAACATTAGTAGTAACTATGGCAACTGCTTTGAGTGACAGTTGCGTATATATAGTGTATATAGTAGTGCTGGGCAATAATTAAACGCATTCAAAATAAAAGTTTGACATAATATATGTGTATATATATATATAACATTTTTAAATAATATTGAATAACAGACTACATTTATCTTTTATTTGTGTTATTTATAAATTTGTAGGTATGTATTATCACATTCATTGAACATTTTAACTTGTTTACCCCAACATACAACTCTATTTCAATCTATTTATTCATCTTTACTGTAAAATGTATTTTTTGTTTTACTTTCATTTAATTTTTTTTCTGTTTTTGTTGTTAAAAAAACGTTAAATGTGTTCTTTCACTGTCAATCAGGGGCAAAACAACTGCATATATGTGGATTTTTACCTTTTCTTTTTTTTTTAATATCAAATATGAATTTTCCCCTGCATGTTTAATAATAAAAAACAAGTATATAATACATTTTCTTTCTTTTACAAATATATTTGACATTATCACTCACTCACTTTCCTTCGGCTTAGTATCTGATTTTTTTAGGGGTCACCACAGTGGAATGAACCACTAATTACTCTGGCATATGTTTCATGTGGCTGATACCCTTCCAGCCACAATGCAGCACTGAGAATATACTAATTCGTGAACCAGCAGTACTGGAAAACACCCATACACTCTTTCATTCACAGACGCACTAACACACTATTGAGTTAAAATCACTAGTTTTTTTTATCCAATTATTTTTTCTTGCTGTGAGGCGACCATGCTAACCACTAAGCCACCGTCCAAAACATAAATTCAAAATATTGAATAGGGAATTTTTCACCTGGCCCCTCCTTTTCTGGCGTGACATTAAACTCAGGTTGCCAGATTGATGACACCAACAAATCGCGAGCATGCTTATAGACCGATCCTTACGCCGTAAGCTGATCAGCTCATTTTTATGTTTATATTCAATTCAATTCAATTCATCTTTATTTCTATAGCGCTTTT
>CAIGQV010019081.1:9355804-9377897 GCA_903798115.1 Danio jaintianensis | reverse complement strand
TCGGAAACTTATTCTGGAATCTACCTCTGACTTTAATGTCTCTATAGTGGTTAAACTACACTACAATTACTTATATTACAGAAATATTTTTACATAAGCACAATGTTTTATTGTTTTTGTGGATATACACAAACAATAGTAAACCTTTCGAAGGATGTAGGAAGGAAAATGAAGGATGTCTTACTCTTATTTGCTTGACCAAAAGTGAGTATTTTAATATCTGATCATCTTAAAATAATATGTAAATGCGCCAAAGCCTCACCCAAACACACTATATTATATATATAACATTGCTGACTTGACGACGCAGCCTGTTCATTATCAATTTCTGCAAAGTCTTTCAGGGTACAGGCTGCTTCAGACACTAGAGAGCATTTTATTGGTCAGAAGACACGGCGAGAAGGTGAATTGCTCTTTTATGTCACAAAAAAAGTGAGACTGCAAGATTCATCAAATTTTCTTTGTTTTGGAGCAAACAACCTTATAGACAATCTTAAGGATAACATATTGATACAGACATCCCAAAAAAATCTTTATTTTTATTTTAGTGGAACGTTAAAGTCTCACTTTGCTCAACGAATGTGATCTAATTTGTCATTTTTCTGACAAAATGCCTAAGAAAAGTTTTCTTTGCGGGGAAAAACAAATTCAGAGACCATGCTTATAAATTCACTGTGGTTGCTTAAAATGAATGGGTGTTTGTTTTGCACTCTTGAATTGGTGGGACATAATTTTATGTCAAAAATGGGCACAAAAGAAACAGGGACGTCCTCTCTCTTCAGCATGCATTGATTCCAAGTCTAAAGAAAAGAAAAAAAAACTTTGAGAAATGCTGAGTTTTGTTGAGGATTTTGAGGGTTAGATTAATATTTCTGTAAGGTGGTGTCATTTTGATTGACAGCTCCGACGTCTCCTGTTATTTGTGGTGGGCTCTGAAAATGACAACTAAGAATAGAGAAACACGTAGCTGTCATCTTTAATGAGCCTCTCTCTGCCTGTATTCCTGATGGATTTCAGGTAAGACACATGCAGTCTCATAATAGACGCTTTCAGAAGATTCAGTCTCATTTGAAGACACACTGAAAACTAACGCTATCACAATCGATTCCGAAACCGACAGTGTGAAAACATTATTAGCTCACGGTATGATTACTCGACAGATTTTTCTTTGTGTTATATATGATTGGCTTTGTTGTCGCGGACTGAAAGTAATACATTTTATTTTTGTTTTATTCAGGGTATAATCCATTTATGTAAGAGACAGACCTAACAACACAGAGTGTTCTCTTGTCCTTCATCTTCATAATATGAAGCCTTAGGGCCGAATGTGGTGTTCCCATGACAACCGACTATGACATGGGGCCATTTTGTGTAAACAACAACATTATGGAAAGTGGAGCGACTTCAAAGAAAGTCACAGTCAAACAGTACCGCATAGCATTGAAGAATAACTGTGATTAAGGGAACTTGCCTGCTGTCTTCATGAGGCAAATGTGAGGGACACACACACACATTTGTACAGCTATCTTTGTGGGGACTCCCCATAGACTTATTGTTTTTATACTCACTTAGATGTACCTGTAAACTTAACTCTCACAGATATTTTTACATTTTCAGATAAACATTTTTCAGTGTTTTTTTTTCCTTAATGAGGACTACTGTCAGGTTTTACCATTCTTGTGAGGACCTAATGTAAGTAAAACAAGAACACGTGCACAGCTGTATAATTATCATTGTGAGACTTCCCATTGACAATTTTGTTTTCAGTGTACAAACTGTATTTTGTAACCCCTTACCCAAAACCTTACACCTTTTTTGTAGTTAAAGGTTAATTTGAGCATTTATAACAACTGAATACAAAATAACAGCAGAAGTGTACTTATACCAATACCACTTACCAAACTTTCAAAAATAACTTTCTATTTCAGAAATGTGCATTTAAAAGATAATGATATTTGCACATGGTTCTAAACACATATTTTTTTATATATAAAAATGGCAAATAATATTATTTGCCCAACAGATGCTTATGACATATTGATGTTTTTTCCTAAAACAAAAAATATTCAAAATTTATTTAAAGTTGTCCATGTTACAATGTAACTATTCATTATCTACTGAGTGTCACGGTCACCAGCAATCTGCAAATGCTAGATCGCTGGAGAACAAAAAATCTGCCACTTTATTGAACTACAGATCCCATCATTCACTCACACACCTGGCCCTGATTCCCTCTGATTGCAAACACACACAGCTGAAGCTGTTCAGTACTAATCAGATGGACTATAAACACAGCGCGCACACACACACACATCGTGGCTGAGTCTTGTAAGCTGTGAGTGAGCAATTTAAAGCGTTTCCTTGTTCTTGCCTTTCGTATTTTTGACCTTTGCTTTGTTTGTTGTTTTGCTGCCTGTCCCAACCATTCGCCTGTACTCTAACTACGCTTTTGGTTTATCTGTATGCTCCTGTCTGTCCCTGTTTTCACCTTTGCCTGCCTGACGACTCTCTTAATAAACTGCATTTGGATTCTCAACTCCGTTGTAATCCGACTCCTTACACTTGAGTTAAATTAATTGTATGTACTTGCTGTACTGTTAAGGTCAAGATGATGGTTAGGTCTAGGGTTAGCTGCATGTAATTATGCATAATTCACTGTAATTACAATCACTTGACACAATGACTCAATCATTTAAAAGTCATATGGTCTACTTTCCTTTTTAAACATTTATTTATTCTAAATTTGCATATCAAAAATCCTTTAAAACACCATAATTCTTGCAGCTGTACTGTAAAATAACGTGTAACATTTGAAATTCATTTGAGACTTATTCATAATTCTTTTTAACTAAAGTGAATTTAAATTTTGTTGATACTGATTATATTTTATTGCTAACAGCCATATGATGTCTTATATACAGTACTGTGCAAAAGGTCTTAAGCACTATACCAGCTTTATTAGCCTAAGACTTTTGCACATTACATAATCAATCAGTCTCTTTATTAAAAACAAACAGAAAATATAGGAAATATGTTCCAAAAAAAACAACAACAGTGCAACATTTTCTCTTCAAGCTAAAGTCTATGTTTAATGTGGCTTCCCTTGGCACAGCTTGAACTGTTTTGCTCTAATTGTCCTGATATTTTCTGAAATAATGTGCTGTGTAATAATATCAGACTCCTTTTAGCACCTTCGTCATGAGTTCGTCTTTAGGTTTAGAGTGTCATATCTTTCTTTTTCTGTCCAGGTGAACTCATACAGCCTCTATAATATTCAGATCTGGACTCTGAGGAGGCCATTTCATGACTGTCTGTGTTTCATCAGCTGTTTTCTTTCTCCAAATAGGATTTCACAGCAATTAGCGGATCATTATCATGCTGAAAATGAAAACTATTACCACTGAAGTCCTTTCCAGAAAGAACGGCATAATGGATTTAAACCTATCTGTACTTTTCAACATTCATAATTCCATCAACTCAGACAATATTGCTAACAACACTGGTAGAAAGGCAGCTCAAACCAGGACAAACAGCCTCTCTCCAACATTGTCTTTTACATGCCTTAAATAATTAAACCAAAATAATTCAAACTCTAACCTATCTTCTATCCTAACAAACCATAAACATCAACTGAAAGACCATTTATTCACACTGTATAAATCTTAATTTAAAAAACTTATGACTGGTTTTGTGGTAAAGGGTCACATATAGCCGTTATACAATCAGTAAAACAACAGATTTAATGTTGACCTAAAACCCTTGCACAGTACTGTATATAGTATATACAACTAATTGAATTTCATAATAAAATGAAGGAATTTGAGATGAAAGATGGCACATTTCCCTTTATATAGACAAAATAATAATAATATAAAATTGGGGCAAATATGCTTATTTTAAAAAGAGCTAAATAAACTATTAATGCTTTCTAATAAATACATAAATATATTTACACATCAAACAAACACTATTTTAAAACTAAATGGCATTTTAAGTGCACAACACGTCGTCAGTCCATTCACAAATTTTCAAATACGTCTTGCACCACATCATCATTTCCTTCCCCTTTAAGCCTTAATTGCACTTTTCAATCTATATCTCTCTATGGCTATGTGTTTTCCCATCGCTCTGATATCAAGATAATAAATATAGCTCAATTTCGAGACACATAAAGCCGAAACAGGTTAAGATGCGACATTACCTTGACATAAAGTCCACCCATATAGAGCTGAAATTACATGTGATATTGCTTTTCTCTGAAATTATATGGGTCAAGCCAAAGATCATAATCAATCACAGCAGGCAGCAGATGATATTTCATGCTACAGTTTCCATTCTGCTAAATTCCATTGAAACACTGCATGCACATACCACATAACAGCCCACATATGGCTTCTTCACATAGTATTCCTTATTTTGGCACATACTAATTGCATTATAAGATTTTCCTGTTCTCAAATTGCAATTGCGATTGTATACTCTGACCTGTCGTATGAACAAACCCAAGAGTAAACACAATTAAACTAAATGGCCTTTGAGAAAAGAGCAACACAATTCCAGTCTCATTAAAGATAATGACATTCTGAGCTCAAATATGCCTCGGGTTGTTACGTTCGGTACAGAAGTCACCTATGAACTGTTTTGGTCGTCACCTTTGACTTGTTACCATGATGCAGTCCAAGAGGTCAGAGGTTAGCATGGTCAGCTTAGCTCCATACTGGAAGATACTACAACTTTCTCTATTGTGGTTCTTTATAACCAATTTCTTGAGCTTTTAATATAGCATAACATGAATTTTGAATGTATAAAATTGATAGTTTTCATTGTCTTCTAGCTTTAATGTCATTCGATTTGCATGTAGTTAGATGCTTTTGTCTAAAGTGACTTACAATTGAGGAGGCATTCAGCGATTCAACAAGAAGAGGCAAAACACATAAGAAGTGCTACTTATACAAAGGAACTGTTAGAGAACTAAGCACTAGAGTTAGGAGGAGGGGGCAGTGTTTTTAATAGAGAGGATAGTGTTTCTACATGTGGTTTGTCAAACCCACTCACCTGTGTGAAGCTCACTTCATAAATGTGCAATGTTTTTTTATGAGATGTTGAGTAATTGTAAGAAAGTGTCTGGTGCAAATGTGCAAAACTGGTGCAAGTGTCTGTTAAAGTGTCAGAGAGATGAAAGAGTGTGTTTTCTAGAGGTGGTTTGTCAAGCCCACTCACCTGTGTGAGGTGTGAGGCACTCTTAGATTTGCATAATGGTTTGAGGTTGTTGTGTGGTGTGGTGGGGGTGGGAGATAAGGGGGTCCTGGTTTTGTTCACAGGGTTTTTCAGGTGATTTCATTGCACATTTAATATATTGCATATTGTATTACAGTAAAATGAATGTAAAAGTAAGATTGATGTCATTATTTGTATTGAGTATTTCTACACTGTGAAAGGTGTCAAATATTGCTACATCACAAAAATGAATGAATGTATAAATAAATAAATAAATAAACAAATTGCTTTGTCATTATTTGTGAAGGAAAACATGTAAATACTCATTCATTCATTCATTCATTTTCTTTTCGGCTTAGTCCCTTTATTAATCTGGGGTCGCCACAGCGGGATGAACCGCCAACTTATCCAGCATATGTTTTTACGCAGCGGATGCCCTTCCAGCTGCAACCCATCACTGGGAAACATTCATACACACTCATTCACACACATACACTACGGACAATTTTAGCTTACCCAATTCACCTGTACCGCATGTCTTTGGACTTGTGGGGGAAACCGGAGCACCCGGAGGAAACCCACGCGAACACGGGGAGAACATGCAAACTCCACACAGAAATGCCAACTGACCCAGCCGAGGCTCGAACCAGCGACCTTCTTGCTGTGAGGCGAACGTGCTACCCACTGCGCCACCGCGTCGCCCACATGTAAATACTGATGTTTTTTATGTATTTATATGTTTTTTATGTATTTATTTATATCCCAATTTATTTTCCCGAACAAAACAAAAAGTCAAATATCTAAACTATTTTCTTTAATTATTGAATTGTTCTTTGGGAAGCCAAAAATGGTTCTTATAATGTAATGTAATGTGTGTATTTATATAGTGCATTTATCGTGTATGGCCATACACCCAAAAGTGACCAGGCCTTGGGCTGCACGGTGATATGGCTTATGTGCCAAAAAATAAAAAATGCTTGCAAGTATTAGCAAAAGGGCTAGGATTTATCATGAACATTCAAATTAATCACATGTAATTTTTATAATCCCTCTTATTTTGATAAAAAAATAATTATATTTTGTATATTCTCCAAGGGAATATGTCGTGGAACAGCAGAATTACACTGAAAAACAACATTTCATTGGATTTACTAACATTTTTTAAGGTGAGTGGTTGCAAACAATTTATATGAGCTGAATTTAAACAAACAAATTAAATTTAGTAATGTTCAACTTAATTTGTTTGTTTAATTTCAGCTTACATAAATTGTTTGCAACAATTTACAGTGAACCATTTTTATCAGTGTAGAAGCCAACAGAAGTATTCTTGTCGACACACATACCTTGCGCCAACCTGATTTCACCAAGTAGGACATGTTCCTGGATTAACATCTATGTTGATCCTGGAACAACATTCCAATCAGCCAATCAGAATTAAGGGATACGTTTACAGTTTATGTTAAGTTTGTGCTTACGGTTAGGTTTATGCACTTCTACATGATTGTTATCCAACTATTATTCCCCTCTGATTTTGAGAATAATTTACAGTTATGGTTGGGTTTAGGGGTAGGGAATAGGTATGGATTACATTTTCGAACAAAAATGATGTTCCAGGATCAACATAGATGTTAATCTAGGATCACATCATACTTGGCAAAATCATGACGTGCCAAACCTTGCATTGCTATCATTTGTTTTTCACATTTATAAGAAAAATCATCTTTATATTTCCATGAGAAATGTCATTCTTTCATTTCTTCTGCATTTGTGAGTCACTGAACAGGCTGCACTTTTTTTTCTCAATCTCAATCTGAGAATGGCCAACTGCCGGTTACAGTTTACCTTAATGTTCAAATACAATAAGTGACATTAAAATCACTTCTATTACTGAAATATATATTTTTTCAGATGTTACTGTTGTCCGTGCTACACATTAAAAATGTAACTACAAAAAAATACTCTTATTTTGTATTTTAAAAACACTTGTATTCATACTCTCCAACCCAGTCTATACATTACTGTATGCTTTTGGTGTGGCAGTATGGTGGCCAGCATCTGAGTTAATAAAAATGTATATAGTAGACAGGCAATAAAAATGCTATTTGTGAAGAGATCTGACCTCTCCCAGCTGAAATGATCTTGCAAACACACACACACACATTCTACATTACATTCACTGAACGGCAACAGACAGACTGGAGAGTTCCCTTCCTGTCACATATCTGACAGAGCAAACAATATAAGATCCTGGTTGTTTATGCATGAAAAGGGACGGCCATTCTCTGAAACTGAATTAAATGTCTCTCTGGTCCTTAAAAGGATTTCATCAGGATTGCATTGACACAGAATTCACGGTGCATTGTAGATTTGATTTACAAGCTTGCCATTCAATATTGATGCATTTGGATATGTACAGTGTCAATTTTTCTCAAGGAAAAAATATCTCTCTAAAGCATTTAGGAAATCCTGTCAGATATTGGAACGTGGGTTTCCTCCGGGTGCTCCGGTTTCCCCCACAGTCTAAAGACATGTGCTATACGTAAATTGGACGAACTAAATGAGTGTGTGTGAATGTAAGAGTGTATGAGTGTTTCCCAGTACTCGGTTGCGGCTGGAAGGGCATACGCTGTGTAAAACATATGCTGGAACAGTTGGCAGTTCATTCCGCTGTGAGACCCCTGATAAATAAAGGGACTAAGCCGAAGGAAAATAAATGAATGAATGAATACTTCAACATTACTTAAAAAGAAAGATTTTTTTTTAAAAAGCGACTTATAGAATTTACGATATCATTGCTGAAAGACTATGATGTTTATTTTTTTGTCCCCCATTGCCCATGACATGTTCCGTCACATGGGTGACATTGACCAATAGGAGCACATCATTTTTTTTCTGAAAAAGTTGAACATTACTAAATTTAATTTGTTTGCTTAAATTCATTCATTCATTCATTCATTTTCTTTTCGGCTTAGTCCCTTTATTAATCTGGGGTCGCCACAGCGGGATGAACCGCCAACTTATCCAGCATATGTTTTACGCAGCGGATGCCCTTGAACATGCAAACTCCACACAGAAATGCCAACTGACCCAGCCGAGGCTCGAACCAGCGACCTTCTTGCTGTGAGGCGAACGTGCTACCCACTGCGCCACCGCGTCGCCCCTGCTTAAATTCAGCTCATATAAATTGTTTGCAACCACTCACCTTAAAAAAAATTTGTAAATCCAATGAAATGTTGTTTTTCAGTGTAATTCTGCTGTTTCGCGACATATTCCCTTGGAGAATATACAAAATAAGAGGGATTATAAAAATTACATGCGATTAATTTGAATGTTCATGATAAATCCTAGCCCTTTTGCTAATACTTGCATGCATTTTTTTTTTTTTTTGGCATATACAGTTGTCTAATATTTCTTCTGGAGAAAGATTTGTTTTATTTCAGCTAGAATAAAAGCAGTTTTAAATTTTTTAAATACCATTTTAAGGTCAATATTATTAGCCCCTTTAAGCAATATTTTTTTTCCGATTGTCTACAGAACAAACCATTGTTATACAATAACTTGCCTAATTACCCTAACCTGCCTAGTTAACCTAATTAACCTAGTTAAACCTTTAAATGTCACTTTAAGCTGTATAGAAGTGTCTTGAAAAATATATCATCATGGCAAAGATAAAATAAATCAGTTATTAGAAATGAGTTATTATTATTTCTATATCAGAAATTGGGGAAAAAAATAAACAGGGGGGCTAATAATTCAGGGGGTTTAATAATTCTGATTGCAACTGTATATATATATATATATTATTATTATTATTATTTTTTTCATCAATGTATAATTTGGCTTTGAACCAACCAAAAAAAAAGTTACAGCTAAATTAATACATTTTATAGTACGATACTATGAAACATTATAGTTTTCACTTGGTTGAAACTAGAAAAAGGAATTTGAACATTAATAATAATTTTAAAAAAGTATTCTGGCCAAGGAAAATAAATTGAGTAAGGGCAGATGGCAAAACTACCTGGCAAGAGAGGGGCGATGTCATGTGGTCACATGACATGAAAACTGTAAAAATACTACTTTGAGAACAAATAATGCTTTTAATTTCACCTAGGGGGTTCATTTTTTGCTTTAAGGCAAATTAAATAAAACAGGTTATAATTAGAAACAATATATTTTTTCAATTAATACAATATAAAAACGAAAGACTGTTTTCTGAGTGGAGATTTGGCAACAGTAAGCTTGCCTGTATGTGTCTTTACTGGACTACCATGACAGAATAAAAAGATAAATTCTGCAGCCTGGTGAGTGGGTGCTGGAATTATCAGGTAAACTAACAAATCACTCATTATGTTCTCATTCAAAATGGGGTGCGAGTAATTCTATATGAGTGTATTTTTAAACTGCTTTGTTTACAGCTGTTGCTGGGAAACCAAACCTGGAGCTCCAAAAGTGCCTCTTGCTGGCACAAAATGAATCTCCAGTTTTCATTCAGAAAACACAAACATGCACATATAGGGGAAACTGTCATCTGTGGCAAACACTCAATAGACAATTACAGAGACATTTATAATTAATGCGGATTCTTGTTGACAGAATGTGTCGCTGACATCACCCGATGATTGATCATGAAGCAACGTGTATTCTGGCATGTTTGTTACACACCACACATCAAGATTTTAGACACAAAATCTCACAAACTGACACAGTGACTGTCATAATCAACAATAAAACATTGTAATGTGTATCTTGTAGTGTCATTTGTAGTGTAATCTGAAAAAGGCTTAAACTTAATCTTAAGGCAACAGATTTACTCACTTTTTAAGGTTTTTTAAATTGTTAATTGTTTAAAAAAGAAATGAAAAATTGTTGACTGAAAAGTTCTTTGTGGAATCAAAAATAGTTCCTCTATGGCAAGGCCGCTCTGCACATTTTCAAATCATGTTTGTGTGTTTGATATTTGAGAGTAGAAAATCTGTGAAGATGTCTGCATTATGCAACCAGATTTTGGTTAGATTTAAAAGCTCCAGTAGTCCGAGCCCAACTTTAAGGATACTGATAAAAGCGAACTTGTGCAAAATTTAAACCATTGTTTGGAAATAATTCAAAATGTTCACTTCCCTACTAGAATAAGAGCTACCCTTTCATTCACCGCTCTATTTCTTTATTTTAAAAAATGTCCTTCAGCATTTCAAGATTGTTACGGCCTTGTTCTATTCAAATCATCATAAAACAGACTCGCTTTAACAATTCTACTTGACCTTTTGAACAGCCACACGCTCCAAAAAAAGGTACAAAAGCTGTCACTGGGGTGGTACTTTTTTAAAAGGTACACCGAAGGTTCTGTTTTTACCACAATAATGTGCCGATGAGTGTCTTAAAGAGATAGTTTACTCAAAAATAAAAAGTCTGTCATAATTTACTCACCCTTCACTTGTTCCAAACCCAGTTGCTTTTCTTTCTGTTGAACACTGAGGAAGATATGTTGAAACAATGTTGGAAATCAGTTTCCTACATTTTTCAAAATATCTAACTTTTAAAATTATATTTGTCTACAGAATAAACCATCGTTATACAATGACTTGCCTAATAACTTGACCTAATTAACCTAGTTAAGCCTTTAAATGTCATTTTAGTTGAATCTTGAAAAAATCGAGTAAAATATTATGTACTGTCATCATGGCAAAGATAAAAGAAATCAGTTATTAGAAATGAGTTATTAAAACTATTATGTTTAGAAATGTGTTGAAAAAAATCTTATTTCCATTAAACAGAAATTGGGGGGGAAATATACAGGGCTCATAATTCAGGAAGGCTAATAATTCTGACTTCAACTGTATGAGTACCTAAAGAACAAAGAAGCATTTGAAAAGGAACAGCTTCAGTAACAGCTTTTGTACCTTTTGTTCTTCGAGTACATAGCAACCCTCTGTTTTGCGACCCTGTCTTGGTGGTCTTCAATTACTGCTATGGTAGCTCCCTGTGGTCAGTCTGTTTTTAACCCTGTGACTGTGTGGCCTCTGAGGATCTGACATGGCATGTGTCTGGAGGGTTTCTCTCCGCATGGCTGCAGTCAGGTCTGCGTTCCTCTGACCCTTAAATCAGGCCTGTACGCTCACTGACACCTGGTCCACTGGTGAAAGTTGGCTTAACTGGCGAAACCCATAAATCCATCTGTCAAGTTTTGCTCAGACACCCAGGACTCCTGGGAATAAAGCTCTAGACATTCATACATAGGCTGGTATACTGCACTGTTAAAAAAATATCTGTTAAGTACTGTAAAAAATCCTGGGTTCCACACAATTCCTTCATGTTGTCCCAACACAAATTGATTAAGTGAACTTAATTGTTTTTACAGATTTACGCACATGCTGTTTATAATTTTACCTGAATGTTTCAGCGAGACATCATTCAGTTGACTTGTCGTCGTCTTCGAAAAACTCTCATGAAATTTTTTCACAGCTGCTGCGGTCGTCAGGGGGTGGGGAATGGCACAAGTTAAACAAAAATGTACCAATTGCAACAAATTAAGATGCAAGTAAAAAAAAAAACATTTGGTATACAGTTACAGGGGTCGCGAATACACGTAAATTAGGGAAGCCTAATCAGCAAAACAAGTGAGTATACGCAATTATTGATCCTCAGAAATCGTAATACCCAAACAGCTCGTGGAAAAAAGTAGGCAAACGGAGTATACGTGTGTATGGCCCCGACTACATCACTGGATTGAACATAAAACAATTAAGTTGTCCCAAAAAATACTTAAGAATTGCGTTGTTTCAACTCATTTTAAATAAGTAGTTTGAACAAGCAGCAAAATAAATTTTTTGAGTGCTGGATGAAGTGATGGAAGAAGTCTGACTATTGATAAAAAGTCAGAATATAGACAGAATGTACAAAATTTTGGTGTTTAGTTTCTGTATTTTGTGATTTTTTTGTTTTCTGTTATGAATTACATAATGGCACATTAACCTCTGCTCTGTCGACTTTTGATGTTGAAAATTCAATTGTGCAGTTTAACAAAGTGACATATTGACATTTTAGGAGTTTTAAACCGTATAATATATATAACCTTTATATATATATATATATATATATATATATATATGTATATAACATAACATTCTGTACCACATAACAAAAAAGTACATGCGGTTTATTAACAATAATTTGTACTGTAATAAACAACACCAACCCAGGCAATATATCACTTCAAACTATTAAAAAATATAAATAAGTCACTTTTTCTATTTTTTTTTTTTACCAAAAGTTATTGGAGGAATGATCAAAATCTCATAATGCATTACAAAGGCATAAATAAGGGGAAAACTTGACCTACGAATTACCAACGCAGGCTCATTCTGAAAACGTACCCCTACATACATTTCTGAAGAGTGCCAAATACATCCCAGGAGCAAATTTTTTTAGCAGTTTTTGTTTTCGCTAACCCACCAGAGGCCGCTGTGTACGCTTTTTGAGATCTCAAATTTCTCTCGCGAGTGCCATTCGCGCCTGCTCTTCTCACGTAAATCCACCAGAGGCCACTGTCGACTGACTGACTGACTGACCGATCGACTGACCCACCCTCCTCCTTACCTAAACCCAACCGATAGTGTTTTCAAAAGCACCGATTGACCTGCCCACCCACTTCCCTAAACCCAACCGACAGTGTTTTCAAAAGTCATCCAGAAAAAGAAATGCCCTCGCGGCCGGCTGATTTTTACAACATTTTCAGATTTTACCACATTCTCACCAGATTATTTACTTGTTTATTTTATTTTTTGGCTTTTGTTTTTGTCTTGACCTGCTTTCTGGAACTGTTCTTCGCCGGACTCCATTGGCATGGTCAACTCCACTCCAGGTCACAAGTCCGCCAACCTACGCAGCAAGCCACTGGACAAACTGGTAACAGCGGAAAAGCCATCCATACGGAGGTAGGAGGTAAGCGATCAGCTGGTAAGCGTGAAAAGGAACGGCATCATACTGCACCGTAGTGTTCGTTTTAAAGACGAAATGCAGCCATACGTACATCTGTCTACATAATTCACGATCTCCAGAAATTTATATAGGGCTACGTTTTCAGAATGAGCCTATGTTGCAAATTACAGAAAACTATTAATTTACATATATTTTTACTGTGTATTTCTAATCAAAATAAATGATTGCTGATATTTATTTTTTAATTGCACTTATGTGATGGCTTTCCATGGCTCCGGATGCTCCGGTTTCTCCCACATTCCGAAGAAATGCAGTATAGGTGAATTGGGTAAACTAAATTGACCGTAGTGTATGAGTGTGTGTGTGTGTGAATGTGAGAGTGTATGGGTGTTTCCCAGTACTGGGTTGCGGCTGGAAGGGCATCCGCTGCGTAAAACATATATGCCAGAATAGTTGGTGGTTCATTTCGCTGTGGCGACCTCTGATAAAATCAGAGACTAAGCCGAAGGAAAATGAATTAATGAATTTAATGGCAAAACTGAAATCATTTTAATCTGCTAATTTAGAGCTAAAGAAACTACGGTATAAACTGAATTTTTTGTTGTTGTTGTTAGTTACTTTTCAGAGTTTGAGTATCTGAATAAGACTGCAGCAACTTGAATATATGCAATATTCAGTTTTGGCAATTAGCAAGTCACATCAGGTCTCACGACAGTTGGCGTGACTACAGTAATGTTGAGATTTTCAGTATGTGTCAGGCAATGAATAAGTAAATACGTAAATAATAAATGAGATAAGGAAATGTCACAAAATCATTCCGCACAGAAATGCTGCACTCCAGCAACTTCAGGTTTCTCTACAGTAAGTGTCATGTATATTGTCCCCTAGTGTTATATTATACAAATAATTCATGATATTATATCAGCTTGAACAGCTCGCTCAGGTATCACTATAAAAACAAATAGACTGTAAATCAAATATACACTTACCTCAGAATCTTAAATAATGCTGGATTGGTTTACAGCTGGACAACAGTCCCATCAGACTGAATTATTATTTATTATTTTTCAATTATTTATCTTTATTTAATAAAAATTGCAAACATTTCAAAGTAGGTCTAGTTACCTGTTCATACACCTTAAAGGAGACCTACGTATTACGCATCTTTTTACAAGATGTCAAATAAGTCTCCGATGTCCATGTGTGTGTGTATGTGAAGTTTCTGCTCAAAATACATCACAAATAATGTTTTATAACTCTTTGAATCTGACCCTTTTAGACTTTGATCCTAATTGTGCCATTTTGGTGACAGTCGCTTTAAATTCAAATGAGATTGTGCTCTTTTCAAAAGAGGGCGGAGCTACAAATGCCTATGTGTCAGCATAGTGGCAGATTCAAAAACAAGAATAACGTCCTATGCTAATGAGGGAGAGATCGTCACTAGTGGGCGGGGCTTTCCCCTTCTGATGACACGTACAAAGTGAGAACATCAATCACAGTGTTTCTGCAGACTGTTTTTATCAAGTGTGATTATAAAAAAATAAAATTAACAAATTTTTAACATTAGAAGCTGGTTATATTGACCGACTGTTGCCACAAAACTGTGTTTAAACCCCTTATAAAAGCTATTTTTGCATAATAGGTCCACTTTAAAATATAGTACACTGTAAAAAATAATTAGTTGATTTGAAAATGTGAATAAATCTGTTTCCTTAATATTATTAAGTAAACAAACTGTTCATAATTCTGAAAATAATCAGTTTAGCCAACATAATATTTCAGAAAATAAAAAAAAAGGTTTACTCCCTTTTTCAACATAGGCTCATGCTGAAAACGTAGCCCTACATACATTTCCAGAGGAAATATGCCAGAGGAACATATGGCGGGGCGGTATGACGCCGTTCCTTTTTGCGCTAGAAGCTGACCGCTTACCTCCGTATGGACAGCTTTTCCGCTGTTACCAGTTTGTCCAGTGGCTCGCCGTGTACATTGGCGGACTTGTCATCTGGAGTGGAGTTGACCACGCCACTGGGGTTCGAGTCCGGTGAAGAACGGTTCCAGAAAGTCAATCAGCGCTTTTGAAAACACTATTGGTTGGGTTTAGGGAAGAGGGTGGGTGGGGAGATCGGTTGGTCAGTCAGTCAGTCGGTCAGTCAGTCGACAACAGCCTCTGGTGGATTTACGTGAGAAGAGCAGGCGTGAATGGCACTCGTGAGAGAAATTTGGGATCTCAAAAAGCGTACACAGTGGCCTTTGGTGGATTTGCGAAAACAAAAACTGCAAAAAAACCTGGGATGTATTTGGTGCTCCCCAGAAATACATCTCGAGGTACTCTCCAGGTACGTTTTCAGAATGAGCCTGGGTTGCACTTTTTTGAATAGTCAACTTGTTACTTTTAAGGCAACTGGTTTACTCACTTTTTTAAAGTAACTAATTGCTTTTTACAGTGTAGCCTTCATGTTCATTTGTTTTGTTTTGTTTGTTTTACTTTCCCTAATTGTGAACCTATTATTGCATGCATAAGCCATTTTTGAGAAGGGCTAGACAACAGTTTGCAGAAACCTTTGTTCAGTGGTTTCCAAAACACAAAGAGGTCTTTGTTCTAAAGGCTCATTATTTTACAGGGAATCGCTGTTTTTGTTGTGATTTTATATTGGCAAATTACACCATTTGAATAATTCATATTGTTCACAACTTGCTGCATTCCTATTAGTGTTGTTATTAATTCCAAATACAGACTGTTACAATATAAACAACACTTGTTTGCCCTGTAAAATAAGTTAAAATAAATTTAAGATTCAAGGAAAGAATGCATTTGATTAAGATTTTCTGTTAAGCCAGTTTCTTTTCAAAGTAAAATTCATTCATTCATTCATTTTCCTTTCGGCTTAGTCCCTTTATTAATCAGGGGTCGCCACAGCGGAATGAACCGCCAGCTTATCCAGCATATGTTTTACACAGCGGATGCCCTTCCAGCTGCAACTCAGTACTGGGAAACACCCATACACACTTATTCACACACATGCATTACGGCCAATTTAGTTTATTTAATTCACCTATAGAAACTGGAGCACCCGGAGGAAACCCACGCGAACAAGGGGAGAACATGCAAACTCCACACAGAAATACCAACTGACCCAGCCGGGGCTCAAACCAGCAACCTTCTTGCTGCAAGGTGATCATGCTACCCACTGCGCCACCGTGACGGCCTTCAAAGCAAAATATCAACCAAAAAGCAAAATATCAACCCAAAAGGCTATTAAAGGGAGAGTTAACCCAAATATTTAAACATATATCTTTTTTTTTTTGGTCTATAGAAAATGTAAACAGATTTTTAGCCAACACATTGCGGTCTAATGAAGTGAAACACTCTGTCTGTTCATTTGACTCTCAAATTACTGGTAGCAATTGACTTGAATATAAAATGAATATCCAAGTACCACGGTTTCAGCTAAAAATCTTCTTTAATGTTCTTTTGGGAGGAAAAAAGTCACCAGTGGCCTGAGTATTAATTTAACCACAAATTTTCATTTTTGGGTAAACTATCCCTGCTCACCCATTCAAAGGAAAATCAATCGCCTTCCAAACCATCCAATTTCAAGAAAATTTGTTGAGAAAGTCTGAAAGCTTCCCAATTTAGAGCTGACCATGAAAAACAGCTTTGGAAATCACAACTGCTTTGTTAAAAATAAGGTGGAAAGAGGAGAGGCACAGAAAATAAGTGTACCCAAATAGATAGATAGATAGTAATATTCCTTAAAAGATAATGTTAAGGGTAAGCTTATTAAATAATCTTTTTGGAAAATTTGTGTAATGTTGATTCTTGGAACATCTTTAGAACGTTAGTTGTTCTTGATAAATGTTCTCATAATGTTGATAGCAAAATCATTCTTATAACATTAATGCAACGTGGGTGGAATGTTCTAATAACATTAACCAACATTCTGAAAATTAATTAATTAAACATGAGACTTAAAAGTTATGTAAAAGTGAATATCATCATTATAACCAACAAATATATCTTTAACATATTGTCTACATAAAATGGATGTTTTGAATGTTCTAAGAACATTAAAAAAGGGAATGTTTTTAAAACAGAGGTTGCCACAGTGGAATGAACCGCCAACTATTCCAGCATGTGTTTTATGCAGCGGATGCCCTTCCAGCCACAACCCAGTACTGGGAAACACCCATACACTCTCTCATTCACACTACGGCCAATTTAGTTTATTCAATTCACCTATACCACATGTCTTTGGATTCAGGGGGAAACCGGAGCACCCAGAGGAAACCCACGCCAACACAGGGAGAACATGCAAACTCCACACAGAAACGTCAACTGGCGCAGCTTGGACTCGAACCAGCAACCTTCTTGCTGTGAGGCTACAGTGCTAACCACTGAGCCACCGTGCTGTCCTAAATTGATATATAGTTTAGCTTAAGCAATTACATCCTGTTGGTGGATGATGAAACTACACTGTTATGTGGGTAAAAAGCATGTTTCTCATTTTTCTCCTTCAGTGATGATTTTTTATTTATTTTAAGGGCCTCTTGAAGGCATAAAATGTATTTTTATTTTTCTCTCTCTGATGCTTTTGATGTCCACACACTAGCATGACACTTGCTAGTGAAAGGTCTTTTTTTTACGTTTCACATGAAAAGAGGGCATTTGCTTAGAGGTCTCACAGGTACAGTAGTAAACAACAACACATTTCATTTCATCATTCATCAGAAAGAGGACAAAATATGTTCATATAAAACCTTGACTAACTGTACAAGTGAACCATAGCAAACATAAAAAAAAAACTGAACAAATGGTGACATAAGACCCTTTCGAAATATCTAAACCATGATAGTTCACGACGCAAACAAGCCATGTCTCATTCAGTGTTGCAGACATGAAACATCATGGTGCATTTCTGTGAAAAGGTCTTTCAGGACCAGAGGGGAGAACAGACCCCAATACGCAAACAAAGCCGCCCAGAGACAGACTAACTCTAATCACCCACACTGAGAGGACACAGTCAGCAAGAGAGAAGAGAGAATGAGGAAGAAATACAGAAAGAGAGACAACTGTTATAGTAACTGAGAGAACGATGAGCTGGAAGTCTTATGAGGACATGAACAGTGTGGGGGGGGGGGGGGGGGGGGGGGGGGGGTGGTGGTTGAATCGAAATCTTGTGTGAGACTGAAAGTTAATCTAGGACAAATCTGAACATTGTGCATGTCCATAAATACCTTGACCGTGATGGTGCAAAATCTGTCATTCAGGGGTGAAATTTGTCACAGGATGTACTGTATGCAAAACAGGAGAGATTACCATGCCAAACACAATCAGACAACGCTGTCAACCGCTTAAAATACGAGCAAAACACATGACGCTGTGTGTGTTAGTGGCCTGCTGTGAGTCACCGATGTTCCCTTCTATCTTAGTGACTGCAAATGAATCACTGCCAACTGACCCTGATGCCACCGAGTGTGAATAAAATCATAAACGCACCGTCGCAGAAGACACAAACATGCCTGTTGTCTAATCACAGTGGATGACAGTGAAGAAAAAATCGTATTAGTTAATAATAAACTGCATCTTAGTCTGTATTTCACCCACTCCTATATGCAATCTTGGTCTAAACTGTGAATAAATCAACTTCAAGCTCATTGGAAATACGTGCCTTAGACTACATTTTTGCAAAACGTAAAATACGTTGCTCTAGGTACGTTTTGTTGCACGTTTCAGAAGACAAATCCACTAGAGGGCGCTGTGTACATTTTTGCGAATCTGAAATGCGTTAATTAAAGTATGTGTTGTTGTACGTTTCAGTTACACGTCCTTCTTGTACACGTCTAAATGAAAGCTGGGCTTGTCATACAGATCAGCTAGTGAACCACTAATCTAAATGATTCGCTAAACCCAACCAATAGTATTTTCAAAAGGAAACGTAAGAAAAAAAGGCACTGTGACCACATAGTTTTATCTTGATTTTACGCTACTTGTATTATTTGTGTGGAACCATGCTTCACTGGATTCAAACCAGAGCGTTCTGAATCACAAGTACAAAACCCTACAAGGTAAGCTACCGAGCAAACTGACCACACCACAAAAGTTGCCCATATGTGGTATTTATTTGGTGTTGTGCAAAGAACTGCAAGAAAAGAATCATTTATTGGTGGATAATATGTCAGTGTAAATATCATTAGTGTGAAAAGGAATGTATGTTTCAGATACACATCCTTCGTGTACACGTCTAAATGAAGGCAGGGCTTGTCATACAGATCAGCTAGCAAACCACTGATCTAAATGCTTCGCTGAACCCAACCAATAGTATTTTCGAAAGTAAACATACGAAAAAGACACTCTGACCACATAGTTTTATCTTGATTTTACATTACTTGTATATCTTTTGTGGAATCGTGCTTCACCGGATTCAAACCCGTGCACTCTGAATCAAAAGTACAAAACCCTACAAGGTGAGCTACTGAGCAAACTGACCCCACCAGAAAAGCTGTCCATATGGAGATAAACAGGTCAGACGTGTTGAATTACAAATCATAATCACCGTTAAGTTGTTTTGTGGTATTTATTTGGTGTTGTGCAAAGAAATGCATGAAAAGAATCATTTATTGGTGGATAATATGTCTGTGTAAATATCATTAGTGTGAAAAGGAATGTATGTTTCAGATACACATCCTTCGTGTACACGTCTAAATGAAGGCAGGGTTTGTTATACAGATCAGCTAGCAAACCACTGATCTAAATGCTTCGCTGAACCCAACCAATAGTATTTTCAAAAGTAAACATACGAAAAAGATACTCTGACCACATAGTTTTATCTTGATTTTACATTACTTGTATATCTTTTGTGGAATCGCGCTTCACCGGATTCAAACCCGTGCACTCTGAATCAAAAGTACAAAACCCTACAAGGTGAGCTACTGAGCAAACTGACCCCACCAGAAAAGCTGTCCATATGGAGATAAACAGATGAGACGTGTTGAATTACAAATCATAATCACCGTTAAGTTGTTTTGTGGTATTTATTTGGTGTTGTGCAAAGAAATGCATGAAAAGAAGCCTTTATTCGTAGATTATATGTCACTGTAAATATCATTAGTGTGAAAAGGAACAATATTTGTTGTCGTCATACTGCCCTCTAGTGTTCATTTTACCTAGAAGTGGCAGTCAAATGTATTTTTAAGTAGTTATTTCCAAAGCACATATTTCCAAAAAGCCTCTTTCTGAATAAATAATGTAACATCTGGTAATTAGTCATTATTATAAGAAATTAGTGTAATCCAAGCACAAATTGAAAGCTTTCTATGCGGTCTGCTGTGCACAGCAGCTCATTTTCACAATGGCTAACACAGCACATAAACCAGCGTAGGTTTAAAGTAAAGTAGGTCACAAATAAGTCGATGACGACGATAACAATACAGGTGAAAAATGGATTAAGGCATGCTTTTTTGTTAAATAATGGTTCAAATATCAGTAAACTGATTACTGCAAACCTAAATCACATCGCACAGTTCATTAGAATAATGTCCAACAAATTCATAAGCAATAAACCCAGCTGCAAAAAAAAAATCACACGGTTCATATGCTTTCAATAGAGACTTTAAAATGCTTTCTATGTACAGTATAAATTCCTATAAAAATGTATTTGATGTGAAAATCACATTGGGATGTCTTGTTTTTACCTAAGTATAAAACAGACACAAATTCTAGCAGCATTCATTAAAAACAACACTTTTTACAAACATTAAACTTGACTTGAAATTATATAAACCTAAACTGAAACTAAACAAGTTATAAAACTGAGCTCACATGTCTCCCTTTTTCAGAACAAACCCAAGCGCTTGCACATCACATATGTTTTGTGTATTTGGAATACAAATTACAATCCATTTAAAATGACAAAAAAAAACTGCATTTTTTTTGTCATTAAAAGACATCTACTAGATATCCAAACATAGACGGCTTAGCTAAAACAAGGCTAAATTTTGACTGTCAGTGAAAGTCTATAATAGACATCTAAGAATAGTCTAAAAACAGACTAGTCAGACTATTGTTAGACATCTGTTAGATTTCCACTGACACCCCAAATTTAGCCTTGTTTTAGCCAAGCCGTCTATGTTTGAGCATCTTTTAAACACAAAATTACTTGGTGGGAAGGTACATTCTGGATATACTGTACATCTAACTGGAAAATGAGTAGTACAATATGTTGTCAATTCTGTCTTTAAAGGAACAGCTCACCCCAAAATAGAAATTCTGTCATCATTTACTCACCGTGTGTTGCAAGACCATAAGGCTTTCGTTCATCTGAAAAACAAATAAAGATTTTTAATGAAACTTAACTTCTGTCCCGCAAAGACCCTTCCATCAAAACTAAGCATCTAAGCATAAGACAGTTCATAAACACACTGTAAAGCAATCTATATGAATCAAGTGGCTTAATGCAAATCCCAGAGTAGAACAGATTGATTTATTGGATCACAGATTTAGCCAGTGCATTCAGATATAATATAGTTTATGTTTGCATATATACTCATACGTAATTTTTGATCTTTATCCATTCCCAAAAGCAAACAGAAAGATAAAATAGAAAAAGATAAACCAACATTTCGATAGATGAATTAACCAGTCAACAAGTGACAAGTGAATCAGTCAATAAATAAACTAATAAAAGAATCTTTAAATCAAGCAATAAGTGAACGAATTAATCAATGAATCAGTCAACACTTGAAATTAATGAATCGATAAATCAGTATCAATCAATAATGAATCAATAAATCAGTAAATAAACAAAGGAAAATAAATCATCAGTGGATGGATGGATGGATAGATGGATGGATGGATGGATGGATGGATGGATAAATTAAAAAGATTTAAGATGATTAAAGGTTCTATTAATCAACCAATAAACAAACGAATGAATCA